>BQNB010029055.1:0-40120 GCA_026074375.1 Tanacetum coccineum
AGACAATCGATTTAATTCAGGACAATTAATTAGTTTAGTGTTAACTTTCTTTTCTAAGACCATTGGATCACTTTGTTTTAAAAGCATTTTGGATCGACTCTCTTCCTCAAGCATCAAAGTCTCTCCAGAATCAGCAATTGAAATCACATTGGTTTCCTTAGCAATAATATTACCGTCATAAAGCATTGGCCTATTCTGCTGAGCTTTCTTAAGATAGAAAGGATTTTGAAAACCAAGAGCTTGTTTTAGGTTTTTATCATAGAAAACTTGTGGTTTCGTGAGCATATGCACAGTTTGCGCGGATTGACCCATTTTACAAACAATGTTTTCTAGTTCTTTAACTTTTTTTCCAAAGCAATTTATGTATCAATATTCTTAGCTTCTTTTTCTTTAGATTCGTTTTTAAAAACATTAAATGTTTTGTTAACAATTCATTTTCCTTTGATTGTTCAGAAAGAGTTTGTTTAAGATTGTTAACTTCTTTTTCAAAATCTGCAAACTGTGCGTTTTTCTCCCGAATTATATCATCTATTATAAGATTTTCTCGAGTACCTAAATCTACATTTTGTCTTTCTTCTAGCAATTTTACTCGTTCTTTGTATCTTTCAAGCTCAGCAGATAAGGTTTCATTGGCAATTAGGTTGTCATTATTGACCTTGTTACAGTTAGTTACTTGATTTGACAGTTGTTCAAACACATATAATATCAAGGCATCTTGTTGTGTAGAAGAATTTATATCCTGAACAACTGCATTTTGTGATTCAATCAGATATTAAGAGTACGAAATGATATTACTATCACTATGTATCTCATTCTCTGGATGTTCTACAAAATAAGAAGGTTCAGAATACAGCATCTTTTGCACACTTTGATTTAGCATATCATTATTAGTGTTGTCAGAGATTGGTACCTCGAAAAGAACATCTGATCCGTAACTAGATAAATTGGCCATAAGAACTGCTTTGGCTGTAGAGATCTCGTCATAGTAAGAATCATATGCATCCAAATCATCTGCTTGATAAGTTGCATTATGTGTGATGACTGACTGTGTAACTGGACCTTCTGCAATACCAGGGTCTGCCAAGAATTCCAGTTCTTCCTCATTCAGAACTTTACCATTTCCTTGATCTTTGACCAATAGAACTTTTTCCCTAAACCACGTAGCATCCCTTTTCCGCTTTGGCTTTGGACACTGTCTTGTCATATGACCTTCCCCTTGGCAGTTAAAACACTTCACAACCCATTTTTGACCTGAATATCCAGACATACCAGCAGCAAATAAAGTTTGTCTCCCCTGAACCGGTTGAATAGTCACCCTTCCATTATGAATAGTTGCTTGTTGTCTTAGGTTGGAGGAATTTATTAGCTGATTATTGAAGGATGGGAAACGAGATGTGACGACAGTAGACAGAAATGACATCATTTTGTTAATGGCATCAATAGGGTCATCTCCTTGCTTAAACACAGGAACTGCTAGACCAGAGTCTATCTGTGGAAATTCAGCCAGATGTGTTTGTTGATTAACTGTGGAGACAGTATATTCAATTTGAGGAACGGATTGTGGTTGTGGGTAAGCATCTTGATGAATTGAGGATGTGTAAGCATTTGAATACGGTGTTGATGGATAAGAAATTGCAAGAGGTGTGGATGGATGAGTAGATGAATAATGTTGTGTGGGATGAATTGATCCATATTGAGGAGACAGAGATGGTGAAAACTGTTGTTGGAATTGTGGATTGTTGTACGAAGATTGATAAGTGTTGAAATGAGACGGAGTCTGCTGGTGATTGGCAACTAGTGCAAGTGGATCATGATTGCGCTCACGCATAATACGGACTTCATTTGCGTGGAGTTCGTGTTGTTGAAGATATGCATGAAGCTGATCAAAGTTGGTAGTATGCAAATCTTTTACAAGCTTGACATCAGTCACAAACTTACTCCATTCAGGTGGGAGACTGTTTAAGAACTTGGTATTGACTTGAAATTGCTCCAATTTCATTTTGTAAATGTTCATGTCATTGATCAGCTGAGTAAATCTTAAGTAATACTGATGAAGTGATTCCCCTTGATGTGAGCAAACTTATCAAATGCATCATATAGTTTACACTCCCTTTCCTGCTTTGTCAATGAGGTACCTTGCATTAGTAGTTGAATTCTTTCCCATAGATCCTTGGCAACTCTGTGATGATTAACAAGTGAATAGATATCAGATGGTAGACCTTGAAGAATGATATTAGTTGCCTTGAGATCACAATCAGCTTGGATTTTCTCTGTAGCAGACAATTCAGCATATTTCTTTGTCCTGGTCACCCCATTTTCTTCAATCGTAGGCCAAATGAGTGGACCGTGTTCGACTGATTCAAGTATCATTCTTCTGTGCTCTCTGTTTTGCATGTATAGTTCCATTCTACTTTTCCAAGAATCATACAGGTCTTTGTCCAACATTGGTGGACGATTGTCACCACCAGAGAGTATCATGTACTCAGCAAGAGTATTCTTTTGTCCATTTGGAATCATTGAATCCATTTTGATTTGATATATAATAAGATGAAAGATGGTCGTACAGTGATTGGAGGTTGTTGTGTTAAAGTGAGATTTAATTAATGTGTTTGAGTCTTTAGAATACACGAGATTTTACAATTCTTGATAAAACCCTGGAAAATAAATTTTCACGGGATTTTACAAATCAAAGAATAACCGTATAATTCTCCTAATAGAAGTGTATAATTCTCCCAAGTAAAGCGTATAAATCTCCCAAGCAAAGCGTATAATTCTCCCAAGCAAAGCGTATAAATCTCCCAAGCAAAGTGTATTATTCTCCTAATGGAAAAGTGTATAATTCGCCCAGAAAAATGAAGTATAGATCGCCCAAGAGAAACAACGTATAAATCGCCTTAAGATTTACGTATAAATCGCCCAATAATTACGTATAAATCGCCTGAAGGATACACGCGTATTATTCGCCTGAACGTATAATTCACCCTACGTATAAATCGCCTAATACACTTCGAAACTCAAAAACCAAAAATCTTAAAAAGACTAACTTTTTTGACGTTTTTACCCATTTTTTCTTGCACTTCTTACTTATCTAAGACTAGTAGAACCATAAAAACACAAACTTTAACATTTTTTAACACGAAAAATTTGAAATAAAGATTCTAGTACAAACACCCTATTTTCGAAAAAAAATCTTAAAAAAGATCAAGATTTTAAAGTTTTTCCTAGGATCTATTTGTACAACTAGACTTTACTAAGGTAAATAAGCAATGAAGTAGCAAACTTTATGGTTTTTAACCCACAAAAGATGAAGATCTTTTATCTTTTGGTTGGTTCGAACCAAAGACACGAGTAAACAACACACACAAAACCTTCACAAACACTCCATGGCTCTTGATACCAATTCTAAGATATCTTAATACACAGAAGGTATGGATTCAATCTAGGGTTTAGAGAGAGAAAGAGAGGTGGTTGGATGAACACTTAGTGAGAGAAAGAAAGGAAAAAAATATTAGATTACTATGTGAAAACAAATGAACAACCAACACCCATTCTATGGCATGGCAAGGGTTTATATACCACATAAGTGGCCGACCATAGGCTTAGGTCCATGGGCTTTTGCTTATCTAGCCTATCTAGTTTCCAAATATTACTTAACGAGCTATCTAACGATATTTATGGAAGTAACTGATACTTTCGTATTCCTAACATCTCCTATCATTACAACCACAACAACTCAAATGCAAACTCCTCCTTAAAATCTACAATAAGGGCTCTCTCACCTGGGGGGAAGCATATCTTTTTTTTTTTAAAAAAGACTTAAGGGTCAAAAAGTCCATGTTCCAAAATGATGCTGAAGAGTGATGTTACAGAAAGTGATTATGGAATGGATGAAAAAAACACCTGGTTCTGGTTTCTATGGTTGAATCTCCTAAGAAAAAATTGAAAATTGAAAAAAGTTTGAATTTGTCATTGAAATAGGTTCGATTGACCTGTGTGACTTTCTCCAACCCTCTATTCGACTCAAATGATGATTTTACCTTTAGTGATGACGAGTCACTATCCGATGAGGACGTTCCGAAAGATAATGTCAAAATTTACTCGAACCCTCTTTTCGAATTTGATGACCAATACATCTCTAGTGACATAAATCCTCTTTTTGATGAGGTGTTAGAGAACATCGAGAGTAAGGACTCTTATGTTTCTAACCTTGATGAGTCGGCTTTGTTAGTCACACCTCTTTCCGATGCTAATGAGGATGAGTGTTTTGACCCAGGAGGCGTAATTGATGAAATCGATACTTTTCTAGATATGGATATTTCTACGGATATTGGGAACGGTTATCATGATTCAGATGGAGATATAATCTATCTTGAGAGTTTGCTTATTGATGAAACTATCCCTGATCTCCCTCCTGAGGTGTTTTTAGATCATGACCCAAGAAGCTTAAAAGATGAACCCGATAATGATAAATTGAAGAGTATGGTCAAAGTTTTCAATCCCGGGATTCATGAGAAAAAAATTTCTCCAGCATATGTGAGCTTACCCTTTGAGGATCGCCATTATCTTTCCCTTACATATGTTATTCGAATTTTTCTTCCTTACTTCACCTATCCGGTGGATTCTTTTCTTCCTCTCTCCTTCAGGAGTGAGGATATCATTTTTGACCCCATGATTGATAAATTTTATATACTAATAAAATATACAATATAATATTCCAAAAGAGCAATTAAGAACTTCCCTAAAGACTCCCTTAAGAAAAGCTCACTCTAAAAGATATATATAATATATAATACGTATATTTAACCGGGAAGAATGATCACCCGGGTCGTTTCCCCAACGACTTATGAAATTGAAACCTTGCTTTAGCTTTGATTTTGATTTAAATGAGAGAAAAGATATTTTTGAGTTTCTATAACTACTAAATAAAAGCAACAATTAAAATAAACAATTAAAAGCTATTAAACGTTTTGCAGGCTTCCTTTGATCGTGAAGGACCCGTGTGCTAGTTTTCAATCATCCAATCATCGGTCTTCGATCTTCGCCTTATTGGAATCTTCGCATCCTGATCATTGATCAATGTATTGGCTACCCTTTCACACTTGGAAAAAATTTTTTGCATTGGCTGTTTCGTTCCTTGGGGTGGGACAGGTAATAAAACCCCGATGCTTTTGATACATTGTGGCCAGGTTCTCCCTCCTTCTAAGTGTGGGGGGCGGGAGGGATGGGGGGGGGATGAATTTCCTGCCAAATTGATCATACATTTGCCTATATGTGTTCCCACTGCAAACCCCTTTTTGACCAAAATTGTTTATTTTTTTATTATTTTGTTATGATATATTTATGTAGATACTTATTTAGATATATATAATTTATATTTATATATATTATATATTATATATATATATATATAAATTAAAAAAAATAGGAAAAAAATGATAATAAATATAAGATGATATAAAATAATTAGGCCCCGTAAGAATTAGGTTAGCTTTTGACTTTGACGCGTTTTAAACTCTAGCTTTCCCCTTAGCTTTCGAGACTTAGCGTTTGCTTAACTTTAAATTTGCAAAGAACGAAAAATGATAGAGTTGGATATAAGTTAGATGCTAAGCGTGGAGTAGTTGGATCTCTTTAGAGCTCATAGAGGTTAATTATGGTTTTTTGCTCCCACCAGCTTAATAAACGTTATATAATTGATAATAAATAAATAAAGTTACTTTGGTTTTTGCGATTTTTAGTTTTGATCCTTTCGTACTGATTCCTTCTGGTGAAAGTAAGGTACACATCGAGGTTTGTCAGTGTTGTTGGGGAAATAGATTCTTGGAACCATAGTCGGTCGCATTAACGATGTGGAGTTGTTAAAATACCACAGGACTTGTGAATTTGGGCTATTAATAATAAGTTTTATGTAATAAAACCAAAGCCAAAATAAGGACCACTCCCCTGTTTTCTGGCTCCACAACCGATGTGGTAGTCGTTTAAAGGGTGAAGGTAATAATAATAATAAAACTGTGGGCTGTTAAAGGTTTTTACTGCTTTGGACGGTTCGCTGCTCGTTCGGCATAGTCTCAAAATAAGGCCATAGTAAGAACTAATAAACTCTTTCTCCGAGATGATAAAAGTTTTGCTGCATCTTGCAGGATCACAACGATGTTGCAGCCTTCAAAAAGGGTCGAGAAAGGATCACGAGGGTCTCGAAATATAAGGACTCTCTAAACCATGGTCGGCTCGTTATACCGATTGTTGGGCAAACTTGTTTAAAGGCCGTAGGTTACAATGTTGCAATAATAATAAGAATAAAGCCAAATTTCGACTCCGAGGTTATCTAAATAAAGCCTTCGTCTCTGGACTCGTAGTTGAGTTGTTTCGGATGAAATAAAAATGATAACCCCTCAATCATGCGAAATTAGAACCTTAATGTGGACCTTATTCTCACCGTATCGTCTCTTTAGGAAATGATTTGAAACTAATTATGGTCTAAACCAGGTTTACTTTATATGAATACGAATTTAATTTATTCGTCACCAATAATAATAATAAAACCCTTAGAGGAATAAGGGAACTAAGGGGATGCGGAAAAAAGTTAGTTTATACGTACACATTTAGCATTTATGAGTTAGTGTTAGCATTCTAAATCTTATATTTAACTGTGATTTCATTTTAAGCTTAGTTTGAGGATTTTGAAAATCAAGGATGACGAACTCCTGTTCTTAAATCCTTTTAAATAATTTTATTTAATTGTTATCTTAGTTTTTATCTATTAATGAATAAGTTGTTTAATAAAACGGTGAATCGCTTTCGAATAAATGATTTTTCGAACCTTCTTAATAGATATTTTACTCGTATATTGTTTGATTGTGAGGGGTCATAGTTAAAAGGGAGATTTTAATTTATTTATTTTCAGGGTGTTTTTAATTTACATTTTCGTGTGGGACCAGCAATGGCTTAGGGTGGGGGTATTTTGATGTGTGCCTTAAAACATCAACATCTTTTATACCCCGGAAAAATGCTAATAAAATAGACTAAACCACTTTAAATTATGTAGTAAAATATGGTGACAGAATATGTTTGTATTGTGTTTTTATGTCTTACAAGTACAAAGGATTGAAAACAAAGCAAAAACGGTAATTTTCGGGTGACTTTCGACGACGTTTTCATGTTTATCGAGGTTCAAACGAAGTCGTTAATATTCCACGATTACACCATTGGAAAGAGCACGAAACTTCAAGTCTATCGGTACCTTACTTGCCCCTTGAACCTTTCTTATTTGAACCCTATATCGCCATTTTGAACCTTTCTTATTTAAATAACCTGGTACAAACTAATGAAGGTTATCAACCAAGAGGTCGAGAGTTCGAACCCCAAGCTTGCTTAGGAATTTTCCTTCTGGTGACACGTGGCCCACTCAGGTGGTGCCACGTGGCGGACCCGATCCAGACCCGACCCGACTCGACCCGACCAGACCCGGACCCGACCCGACCTGACCCGGCCCATTACCCGACCTGACCCGCCTGTTGACAGGCGGTCAACGACCGTTGACCGGTGGTCCGGCGATGGTCCGCCACCGTTGACCGTCGTTGGCCACCGATGACCGCCGTAGACCGGTGGTCCTGCGGTGGCTCCGGTGACAGTGACGGAATAGTGCCTACGCCACGTGGCACCACTCAGGTGGTGACACGTGGCATTCTAATGATTAGGTGTCAGGTGGCAGGTACGAGGTACTTGCTTTCATCGATGGGGCGGGAAGAGAGGTCTAGGCTGGCAGAGATATGTCAGGTGGCAGTACGATAGGTGGCGACCGGGTCTGACTCAATCAGACATGACACGTGCATTTCTGCGTATGTCAGTCTGAGGTAATCCTTTATGGACAATAATGAGGCGGTTGGTAGACTGCTATGAAGACCAAAAATACCCTCAGATCTGGTCATCTGGGTGGTTATGACTTGAATGTGACGAAAATACCCCCACCACTTTTGGTGGCTATAAATGGATACAGCATGTCTCATTATTTGGGGTGTTAGGATTTTTTAGTTTAATTTTCAAATAGTGAGATTTGGTGTTAGCTTAATTGTTAGCTTAGTATTGTAAAAGCTTTTTAGATTATTTCCAACTTATTGTAATGGCTTATTATAGTTTAATGAAGATACTTTTTGGTAAAGGTTAGTGTTATTTTTAGCTTATTTCTTATGCTTATTTTCTTATCACTTCTCTTCTTTCTTTTTAGCTTATCTCCAAACAAGCTCATTCTTACAGCTTATTTTTTGGATCTCATCTCTTAAGCTTATATCCTAATTAGCTACTTTCATAGCTTATTTAGACTAGCTTATTTTATATTGTTTTTGATTTAGAGCTTTTCAAGTAAGCTTATTTTAGCTTATTTTCGATTGCTTATTTTTATTCAAGCTTATTTTTTCTAGATCCAATCCTTAATCATAGTCGATCCGAGTTCACTTGATTAAACAACTTAGTTTCGGGTGGATTTGAATCTATTAATTTTAGCTGCTTTTCTGCATAAAGTTGTTGTTTTTTAATATCTAGCTTTATTTTCTCTTAGATCTAAATCCTTATTTATACCTGTTATCCGAGTTCACTGATGAACACCTAGGTTTCGGGTAGATTTAGATCTAGAGTTTTTAGATTAGCTTATTGTCTTTTAGAAATTATATTAGCTTATTTTGTCTCTATTGTTATTGTTTATTGTTGCACTTTAACTTTGTTGGTTTTTATAGTTGATGGATCTTATTCTACTCTTAGGCGAGGAAAGGAACTTTATGGTTCTTATAAACTAGTTTCACTATAAAGTTCTACGCTTTTTTAAGTTTTTACCTAACTTAGTGAATTAATAAAGCTCAAAACTTTAATTAATTTATTAGTGCAATTTAAACTAAATTATTTAGTTTTATATTTTTAATTTTATTTTTAGTATTATTTACTTTAAAAAATAGTTTTAATTAGTTAAAAATATTTTCTGTTTTTATAAAATTATTTTAATGCATTTTAGTTTAAGTGAGTTGCATTTTGAGTTTTAAGAGTTTAATTTGATAATATTTTGTTTCCCCGTTAGTCGTTAAGTGTTTAATTTGTCGTTATATTTTAATTTTGTCTTAATTTTTAGTTTAATTTGCCTTTAAGTGTTTTTCCCTTTGCGTTTTTAGCTTTAGAATCCAAACTCAAATCTTTAATGATAATCAAGCTCGATTCCCGACACAAACGTGAATTTCCATTCACCTCTCACCGAGGAGAACGATGCGCGTGTTGATTACTTATTATTCTTTCCTAAGAATAATTTGTATGATACTTAGCTTACGTATATGTATTATATATATATATATATATTATACATTTGAGGGTTATTTGTTTGATATGTATAAAAACGAACATCAAAATGGCGCCGCTGCCAGGGATAGGTGTAACGATTTTTGCGGGATTGTTTGTATTCGAGCCTTGAAGATCCTTTCCACGTGAAAGTTTTTGTTTTATTTTATATAAAAATTCAAAAATATTTTACACTTCTATTCTTATTTTCTTTAATTTAAATATTAAAAATAACCGTTTGTTAATTGTCGCTTCGACTCATTTTTAGTTAACAACTATAAGAGAGGTATAAGGATGGTCGATCCTACGAACTTCGACCCGAAAGGAGAAGGTTTTTAAAAAGCTTCGCACTTACCCGCTCCTCCGCTTCTTTGTGTGTTTTCTAGAGAGCTACCGTGCACTTTTGACTTCCGGTTACCAAAAATATTTTTCTTATTTCTTATGTTATATTTAAAAAATCAATAAATATTCTTCTCTATCCTCTTATTCGTTTAATTCCTATTCTCTTTACCTTCTTATCTGAAAATTCTTCAAAATGTCTTGGTTTTCAAGATGCTCGTGGTGTGGAGGACCGTTTAACGGTGGAAATTGTCGGCATTGTACCAATGTGAGTTTCGGAGATGAGCCCGTCTATGACTCTAATCCAAATTCTTATATTCAAACTCTCGATTTTCTAACCAACCTTCACAGCCCCAAACATCTTCGCTCGACCAATTTTACTGTTTTCATTGTAAATATCCGTTAGAAGATGGTGTACGTTGTCAATGGTGTACATGTGTGAGGTGTGGATATTATCTTGGAGAAGGATTTTGTTCATTTTGCAATTCTGAAGCTGGAAATTCATTCGTTTATGATTCAAACCTGAATTCTTTCAATGATCCTCCAAACGTTTTCACCCACCCTCCACAACCCCAGTACGAGACATACTCGTGCGAATTATGTGGAAATGATTCTCACCATGGCTATGATTGTCCACCATAGTTCCCGCTTGTCTATGAGCAAGAACCGAGTTACAATCAAAACTATGGTGATAATTATTATCCACAAAATTCACCGAGTTGTCAACAATAATACTTTTGTTGTGAAAACTGTAGGGGTCCTCATGAAAGTTTTCAATGTCAACCGATGAATCAAAACTATTTTGAGCCTAACTATTCCGGTTTTGACCAACCCCCGCAATATTTTATCAATCATCAGCCTCTGAGTATTCAAGAGAACCTTAATCAGCAAAAGATGTATGAACTTCTTCAAATGATGCAATCATTTTGTGAAAAGTTGCTTCAACAAAAGCAGGCGGCTAGCATCGATCAATCACCTCTTCAAGAAATGAGTATCCAAGATATGGAGGATCTAAAGCAGCATTATTTAGATGAAATATTAAGTTTAAGTAATGACTTACAGATTAAAGATTATCGTAATGAGAAAATAGATATTCGTTTTAGAAGGGAATGTGAAAGTATGATTGATGAGCTTAAAGGTAAATTCAATGGAATGAGTATCGAGATTAATAAAAAGAAAGAGCTTCAGCATCTAGAGTAGGTGGCTAATCTTAGTACTTATCCTTCGCAACGTTTCAAATCTTTTTGCTATGATGACGATGATGACTATGATTACGAGAAGAGTACTATTCCTTTGAATGAAATTGATTCTCAAATACCTCCGTTTATTGCAATCACACCTGTTTTATAGACTTTGGAGCCCAAGGACTCTCTCATCATGGGGAATGAGGAGCTTAGCACTATTTCTAAAAAGGAATCAGACGAAGTAATAAAGTCTAGTGTTGAGAACCTTATTCCAATCCCAAGTGAGTCCGAGGATACATCCAAGAGTGATAGTGATTGTGATTTACCTTCGTGTGATGATTTCTCTCCCATTAACGTTTATGAGAGAAAATTCGTGACTTTCTCCAACCCTCTATTCGACTCAAATGATGATTTTACCTTTAGTGATGACGAGTCACTATCCGATGAGGACGTTCCGAAAGATAATGTCAAAATTTACTCGAACCCTCTTTTCGAATTTGATGACCAATACATCTCTAGTGACATAAATCCTCTTTTTGATGAGGTGTTAGAGAACATCGAGAGTAAGGACTCTTATGTTTCTAACCTTGATGAGTCGGCTTTGTTAGTCACACCTCTTTCCGATGCTAATGAGGATGAGTGTTTCGACCCAGGAGGCGTAATTGATGAAATCGATACTTTTCTAGATATGGATATTTCTACGGATATTGAGAACGGTTATCATGATTCAGATGGAGATATAATCTATCTTGAGAGTTTGCTTATTGATGACACTATCCCTGATCTCCCTCCTGAGGTGTTTTTAGATCATGACCCAAGAAGCTTAAAAGATGAACCCGATAATGATGAATTGAAGAGTATGGTCAAAGTTTTCAATCCCGGGATTCATGAGAAAAAAATTTCTCCAGCATATGTGAGCTTACCCTTTGAGGATCGCCATTATCTTTCCCTTACATATGTTATTCGAATTTTTCTTCCTTACTTCACCTATCCGGTGGATTTTTTTCTTCCTCTCTCCTCCGGGAGTGAGGATATCATTTTTGACCCCATGATTGATAAATTTTATATACTAATAAAATATACAATATAATATTCCAAAAGAGCAATTAAGAACTTCCCTAAAGTCTCCCTTAAGAAAAGCTCACTCTAAAAGATATATATAATATATAATACGTATATTTAACCGGGAAGAATGATCACCCGGGTCGTTTCCCCAACGACTTGTGAAATTGAAACCTTGCTTTAGCTTGGATTGTGATTTGAATGAGAGAAAAGATATTTTTGAGTTTCTATAAATATAATAAAAGCAAACAATTAAAATGATAATTATATGCTATTAAACACTTTATCATTTAAAAGGAAACAAAATAAAACGCGTCGAAAAGCAGATACTAAATTTAACCCCTAAAAATTCAAACTAAATTTCTAAACCTAAAATAAGACAAAAGAAAATTTTAAGAAAAAGAAGAACATTTTTTTGATTATTTTTTGAATTTATTATGAATTAAAAACTAATTTAATCTAATTAAATCCTAAAAAATAGCAAATTAAGTCCTAAAAAACTAGAAAAATGATTTTTAAACTTAGAAAAGTCTTAATTTAACATATAAACTTAGAAAATATTTTTTTAAAATTAAAAATCTTTTTTTAAAATTAAACAATAAAAAAGCTTAATAATCAAAATTAAAATCTAAAAGGTGTAAAAATAATTTTACTGAATGTAAACCTAAAAGTAATTTTTATAAAACTAAAAACTATTTTTTTGAATTTTTATAAAACTTTTTCTATTTTTTTATGATTTTTTGAAAATTGAATCCTTAGAAAAATAATTAAAAATAAAATACTAAGTTGAAAAATGTGAAAAATTCAGGGAAAATCCTAAATGCAACAAAGTTCAAAGGAAAAATAAGAAAACTTACCCAGCTTATTTAATAAGCCGGATAATTAAGCTTATATGCTACGTCTTAATATAAAAAGCTTAAAAGGAAAATGAGTATAAGAGTTGAATATGAGTGATAAGGCTAACGTTAAATGAGCTAATGAAGCTGGTGGTAAGTCGTGTGTGTTGTTGTGCCAAGAGGTGGTCTTGGGTTCGAGGTATGGCAACCCCTCTTTTTGCCTAATTTTTATTTTTTCACCTTTTTGCAAAATACTAAGAGTTTGGAATTTAAAGGGACATGTTTTTGAGCATTTTTTATAAAAATCAATTAGATTGAAACTCACTCATAGCTTAAAAAAAGTCTTAAGAACAAGTTGTTACAGTAAGTAGGTTTTAAGCTTTTAATATGTTTGGATTTCACTTAAAGTGCACATCTCTTCATTTTAAGCTTAATTTTGAAAGCAAAAGCTATTCCTAAAAGACTTAAGTTATCATAGAAGTGATTCTAACAACTCACTTAACAACTAATTCTTTAAGCTAGCTGAAATTGAAGAGAAATAAGAAACTCAGGCACTAGTTTCAAATGGCTTAAAAATCTAATAAGCTAAATAAACAGTTAAAATAAGCTATAAGATAACCTAAAGCTTTTTGAAAACTAAGCTTCTACATATAAGCAATGTAAACAAATTCATAAAATCAAGTTACTTTAAGCTAAAATTCCTAATTTAAGACAGCTAAAATCTATAAGAGTACACTACTGTTTTTGGTCTTTTTGGAGTTTTTAATGAACTTAAAAAGCTAAATTTTTCCCAAGTGATTAAGCTAGAAACTATAAAACAAGTTTAAACTTAACTAAACCTATAAGTAATCTAAGAGCTTATGAAATTTTAAAGCCCAACTCCTATTTAAGCTAGTCCTAAACATTATCTAAAAACCCATTGCAGTTTAAGACTCTTGCAGTATGGTATTTAAACTGATGTAAATGGAATTCACAATTTCAGGTTTCCTTAAAGAAAGCTTGCACTTACACTCCTATTGTAGTGTTGAAATTACACAACACAAACACACAACAAGCTCACAAAAAGCTTGGATAAAATTTAGCAAGCAAAAGCAAAAGGAGGAAATCTTCCCCCTGGGGCATAGGAAACTCAACAAGCATAAAAATATTATAAGCTAATCTAAACCTTCAAACTTTTTAAATCCTAATCTATATTATGGGAAAATTAAAATGAACAAGAAAAAAATTTACTAATTGCTTTGGACTAATGTGGTCAAAAATCATTTAAACCAAACACCCCTTTATGCATTGAAAATCGATTTTAAAACTATGATAGAGAGATTTAAAACACCAATAAGCAATACCAGACACTAATTAGCTTAATAAAGACTTAATAAGCAATATTCAACAATCAAATAAGCTAGAACAAGAAGTAATAAGCTAATGCTATATTTTTTGGATTTTCAACTGTTTTATATAAAAAGCATGTAAAAATAAGATTTAGGCTAAGATATTAACTAATTAAGCATACACTACTATAATAAGCATGAATAAGCATATCTAAACAGTAATAAGCTGAATAAGACAGAAATAAGCTAAAATAAGCTAGAGACAGTTTAATGCTTAAAGAGTGAAAGATACCTAGATCCCAGCTTAACAGGGACCAAATAAGCTCAAATGAGCTGATCTACAAGCTCTGGCTTATTGAGAATAAGCCAGTAAGTCCTGGAAGCCCATCCATGTTTAGCTTCCCTTCCATTGAAATAAGCTGAGGTATTTGTTTGAGTGGATCTTAAGTAATTAATCAGCTTAGTTTAGCTTATTAGGCTAAACTGAGTTTAGATTTAGCTTATTTTAGAGAGAAGAGCTCATTGAGAGCTTATTATTAGAACAGTATTAAGTAAATTATGGAATTAAAAGCACGATTTAAGTGAAACAATATTTCATTGATAAAACAAGCTGAGTACAATATGAATAAACTGAAATTACATAAGCTAAATGTTATCTAAAAATTACTCTCTAAAGAAATTACTCACTAATTTGTTAGGAAAAACCTCTATTTATAGGCGAATGAGGATGCATAGGCTTTCGGGCCTTGTGGCTTTCTCTGTGAGGAGCTCATGGAGTCTAATCTCATCCACTAAATCTCCTTGTGTTACTTTGAATCGATCTCAGCCTTCGATTTAGCCTCACGCCATCAATACTTATAGGAAGGCCAGGATTGCCAGGTGTCATTCTCTGACACGCGTCGGCATGGCCCTTTAGAGAGAAAGAGGAGGGATTGTGGGGGTACAATTTGGTGAAGGTGAGGGTGTAGGATTCGTGTGAGGGGGAGAGGTGTGAATAGTGAGAGTAAAGGGGCGGGAAAATTCAGTAAAAACCGTTTGGTTTTTTACTGTTTGAGTTGACTGGAGTTAAAAGGGTTTGACCGGGTATGGTTTTGGGCTGGGCAAGGTGGTGATGGGCCGGTTTGAATTTGGTTATTAATAAAGGCTAACGATCGTTAGTTCCCTTGTTACAAGGACTAACGGTGTAATTAATTTGGGGCTTGTTTTGAATTTATTTAACAAAAAAAAATAGGGGTTATTTTTGAGATTTTGATGGTTAGTCTTTCTTAATGTTGACCAAGTTTGACCATGTGGTTGACTTTGGTGATTTTGTTGGACTTTAACTTGATAAATTACTGGGCTTCTTAGCACTTTGTCCGTCTTCGGCTTTATAGAATTCCATCTTGATCAATTCCGTGCTCAGTTTTGTCTTTTCCGGCTTGATTTAAGACCATTTGCATAATATCCGGTACCTGCATACACATAGCACAAAACAAGCATATTTTTGGCATTTAAAGTCTGTTTTGGAGTCATGTGGGTCATTTTTGGTTATAAACAGATTTGGGTATTTCTTCACTTATCCCCCCCCCCCAAAAATTCCCCACAAAACAAAAAACGTTGCGTGTCCTCACGCAATATCACATGCCTTATTACCAAATACCTCAAAACTTCCCCAAACTAAACCTTTGAAAAGTAGCAAAGATTTTTTTTTGTTGAGAGAGCCGAGAGATCACAAGTTATAAAACACCCGATTTCCCATTTTCAAAGATTTTTTATTTTTTTATTTTTTTATGATTTTTCTTGATAGACTATCTAACTACAACTTATTCTTGTGTTGACATAATGTATTGTTTTCATTACCTCATTGGTAACTTTAAGGATCATGGAACAAAAAGCACATTTAAGTGTCTAAAAGATAACTTCATCATTCCTGATTTTTCACTTTTCCCATGCTAAGCTTAAAAATAAGATCACTGTTAAGTACGAGCTAAGATGCTAAGACTACTTATAATTACAACTTGTGAATTTCTCTTCCCGACACATATCATATATTTAAGTGTGTGTGCTCAAATTAATTTAAACCATTAAATCCACATATTTAGATAGTTGAAATCCGACCAAGCTTTACACATGGGCCTTTTGGGCTAATATGTTAATCACTTAGTAAGGTCACAACTCAAAGCAAACAAAAACCTCCTTAGCTAAACATGTTGTTCACTTGTCCCTATTAGTAATGACTTTCTTCTCTAGCATCCCACCTTCATCGGGTAAGTGCTAAGGGCTTTGTAACCTTCTTCTAAATTTTACCCCATCCGGGTAGATAATAATCGAGAGCATGAACCTTTCCGTATGAAAAAGCCTTGTAGACTTTTCAAACCTTCGTTCAAATGAATACTTGGTTTTAGAGGGAATGAAAACTATTTACTTATTTATTTTCTAACCTTGCAACATTATTAGCACTATTTACATTATTAGGGATAGGAAAACCTGGTATCACTTTTCTTTCGTCGACACATCGGCCACGCCTCCGATCAGAGCTCGGCTACTTATTATGATACCAACCCTAAATATACATCCTCCATCCTTTCTTTCGATGTCACATCGGGAGCGAACCGACAAATGCCCATGTACTTTATTGCGATGGAGTTTGTATATTAATTATTAACACTAAGGATTTATAACTTGCATCCTTTTTATTCACCACTATATTTTTTATTTATTTATTTAATTATTTATTTATTTTTATTTATTTAATTTTTTTTATTAATTCAACACATTATTTTTGCAAATAGAAAAATTTCATTTTAGAAAACCAAAGTATAAACTTGAACTAAAATTCTTATTTACAAATGATTAGCTATTATCATCGATAAAAGACTCTTTTCTCTAAAATATTGTTGATTAGACTTTTTAAGAGTAAAACTCTAATTTGTAAACATTAAAGAGAACACGTATAATTAATCATTTTAAGAACTTCGGGGAAGAAAAACCATAAGTTATTCTTATAAGCCTTTAAGTTTTCCAAATAAACTTTGTTTAGCATCCTAATTCGTAATCAACACTATCATTTCTTATTCTTTGCAATTTAAAATCTCTAATAAAGAAATTCGCAAATACTTAGCCTATATAAAATCCAACTTGGCATATTTAAAATCTACTTGAGATTAGCACAAGTCTTCATTTACTAACGATTCAAGTCTAGCATGTTTAAAGTCTACATGAGGAACTTAGCACAAACTATATAATCATTTAATTGTTAAGGGAAGAAAACTAGAACTCTTACTCGTTCCGATGGGTCCAAAAATTACTTCTTATTCTTACCAACGGAAAACCTACATTCGTGTCTTAACACTTTTTTATTTTTTTATATTTTTTTTACAAATAAGATCTTAAAAATTTAAATTTTTTGCTATTTTTGTGGGAAAACGGGTACGTGAGAACAAAACAATAAGCAGGTAACATCAAATCGATAGATTCCCTCCCCAAACTAAAACAAAACATTGTCCTCAATGTTTAAGGCCGGGTTCTACGAAAATCTAAGCCATTTATGAATTATGCAAAGATAGACGTTAATCGATAAGATGAAAGGATATCGGATCTCCCCAAACTAATTTCAAACAAAGGATAGGAAGCTCGAGTGAACCGGGACACAACACCGAACACGAGAGGCTTCAAAAATTGTTGGGTTCATCCTGCAAACAATCACAAGTACAAACAACAAACACAAAGAACGAAAAAGGCTAGCCTCAACACATCACAACACATTTGTTAGAAAATAGAAAGAAGAAAGAAAATGATAAGCATAGGTGAAACTCCACGAAGCGGCTTGTTTTTGTTCATCGAGTCGCAAGCTCGACTCGATCCCTGAATTTAATTGTCCTTAGGGAAAGTTTGGAGATCCGGGATAACCAATGGTGGTGTATCCCCTCCATAGTAATGTTTGAGACGGTGGCAATTCACTTTGAAATTTGAGCCATCGGGGTGAGATAATTTGGCAGTTCCATATGGAAAAACTTCGGTTATAGTGAAAGGGCCGGACCAACGGGACTTAAGCTTACCGGAGAAAATCTTTAATCGGGAGTTGAAAAGTAAGACTTGATCACCAACATTGAAGATTCGATTCTTGATTTTTGAGTCGTGAAGTTTCTTCGTCTTCTCCTTGTAGATTAATGAATTCTCGTAAGCTTGATCACGGAGCTCATGAAGTTCATTAAGCTGGAGCTTTCGGTAATCGCCCGCGGTCTTGAGATCGAAATTGGCATGCTTAAGAGCCCAATATGCCTTGTGTTCTAGTTCAACTGGTAAGTGACAAGATTTTCCATAAACTAGCTTGTAGGGTGTGCATCCGATCGGAGTCTTGTAAGCGGTCCTAAATGCCCACAACGCATCGTCTAATTTGTCGGACCACGAGGCACGGTTTTCTCCTACCGTCCTTTCTAAGATTCTTTTAAGCCCTCGATTCGTCACCTCGACTTGACCACTAGTTTGAGGGTGGTAAGCGGTAGAAAGACGATGTGTGACACCATATTTAGACATAACTTTTATCAAACTTGTCGTTACAGAAATGGGTCCCACGATCGCTTATGATAGCTCTTGGTGCACCGAATCGAGAGAAAAGGGATTTCAAAAATTTGACAACTACTCTAGCATCGTTGGTAGGGAGCGCCTTGGATTCAACCTATTTGGAAAGATAATCGACGGCTACGAGGATATATTTGTTTCCTCTTGACGACGGAAAAGGTCCCATAAAATCAATACCCCATATATCGAAAATTTCACAAACTTAGATAGCATTTTGAGGCATCTCATCACGATGTGAAATTTTGCCTTGTCTTTGACATGCATCACATAGCTTAATCATTTGAGATGGGCATCTTGATATATGGTAGGCCACCAAAAGAAAACGGCAAGCAAATACTTTTCCGATGGGTGATTGTTGGCACTATGATGCGCCTACGGTGGGTCCTTCTTCATGAACAAGCTTTGAGGATTTTCAAGAGCTTCTTGGCCAAATACACTCTCGCATGATTTGATCCCGTAATTACATATACGAAAGAGATGGAATCATCCAAAAAAGTAATGCTTTTACATTCTTTGAAAAACTTTCTCTTTTGTTGAGTTGACATTCCTTTGATAAGAAAAATTCCCCGCGTGGTAATTTGCTATATCGGCAAACCAAGGAGAGTATCTGATTAATCTTGAGAAAAGATGTCACCGTATTCAATGTCTCAAGAGGAAAGGTCTCATTAATCTCCTTAGGATCAAAAACATTCTCATACGGGTTTTCAAGACGAGAGAGGTGATCGGCTGCGTAGTTTTCAGCTCCTTTGCTATCAATCACTTTAAAATCGAACTCCTGAAGAAGTAAAACCCATCTAAGTAATCTTGCTTTGGCATCTTTCTTGTTGAAGAGGTATTTTAAAGCAGAATGGTCCGTGTAAACAACACTTTTATTTCATGATTAAGATTTATGATCGAATTCTCAAAAAAGTGTATACTACTACAGCATCTCTTTTTCCGTTGTGTTTAATTTGTTTCTGCTTCAGTCATCGTTTTGATCGCGTAATGAATTGGTCTAAAATGCTTCTTAATCCTTTGCCCTAAAACTGCACCTATTGCATAATCACTTGCGTCGCACGTGAGTTCAAAAGGTTGGTCCCAATTTGGAGCATATGAGGAATTGGAATTAAGCTTCGGGTTAATTCTCTTTTTTTGAAATTTGGAAGGCTTGTATTGCATTCCTTCTGAAAAGATAAACGGGGTATCTTCTCAAGAAGGTGGTCAAGGTCGAGGAAATCTTGAAGAAATCTTTGATGAATCTACGGGTAAAAACCTGCATGCCCAAGAAAACTTCGAATACCTTGACTAGTGGTTGGGTGAGGTAGTAGCTTAGAAATTCACATCAATCGTGGCTTTTGTCGACTTCAATTCCTTTCTTCGAGATATTATGTCGAAGTCCAATACCTTCTTTTACCATGAAATGCTTTTTTCCCAATTTAGAGCTAAGTTTTAGTGTCTTTCACACCGTTTTTTTTTAGCATTTTTCTAGTATTGGTGAGGCACGTTAGAAAATGGATATTTCCAAAAAACCAAGAAATCATCCTGAAGGACTTCCATCATTGTCGCTTTTCAATCATGTCCATGGAAGATTTGCCATCATTACAACCTTTGAACGTGCCTGGTGCATTGCACCAAACCAAAGGCATGCTGGCGGTATTGCAAACGTTTCATTATGGGCAGGTGAATGTGGTCTTTTCTTGGTTTTTGATCAATTGGAATTTTTTGAAAATAAACCCAAGAAACCATTGAGAGGGGGGAAACAATAGAATCATGTCCGCGAGTCTCTCAATGCATTTGATCTCATGAATGGCAAAGGGAATTGGTCTCTGTTCTAGTGGCTTCGATCTCAATTTGCAATAATATTGCATACTTCATCTTTTCAAGTCTCTTGTTGCACCAATTCCGTTTTTATCATTGGGTCATAGGTCATTCCTCCTTTCTTTGGTACACAGTGTACTGGGCTCACCCAAGGACTATCCGAGATTAGGTAGATCAATCCAGCGTCAAGAAGTTTTTCAACCTCTTTTTTAATGACATCATGGATCTTTGGATTAACCCTTCTCTGATGTTGGACCGCTGGTTCATAGTCGTCTTCCTTTTAGAATTTTATGAGATACAAAATTCCGAGTTAATACCCTTAATGTCAGTGAGTTCCAAAGCAAATCCGCTTGCTTTCGGGATTTTTAAGAACCTTTATCGAGAGCGTGTCTTTTCATCTTCACTCTAAAATCTTTTGGCAATTATGACGGATAACTTGTTGTTATTGCTAAAAATGCGTATTCGAGATGATGTGGGTATAGTCCTTAAGTTCAACCTCAGGGGTTCATGATTGAAATTCGGGGGATTTACAAACTTTAAGCTCTTCCTGTATTTTCTGGTAAGTAATTTCCTTGATTCGGCAAAGGATCACTATTGAGAAGAGATTCGAGAAGGAGAATGTCCCCCTCTGGGTCATAATAAGCTTCATCAACTTCCGGTGAAGTTGGATCATCGGCTAGAGCAAGAAAAGTATCAGCTTCTTCCAAAAGTAGAAAATCACTTTCCACGATAGGTGTGAGGAGTCGGTGAAGAATTTGAACCAATCGGATCGTTATCTGAGAGAAGGATTTGGCATAACGCAATTTTATCAGGAAAATCCTAAAACTTCTGTAGTATTCTTCACACGTAACCCATCA
This sequence comes from Tanacetum coccineum, assembly GCA_026074375.1. NCBI lineage: Eukaryota > Viridiplantae > Streptophyta > Magnoliopsida > Asterales > Asteraceae > Tanacetum > Tanacetum coccineum. The sequence goes on from BQNB010029055.1 coordinate 21,279, forward strand.
CTAAGATCACCTTTCTTCAACGATTCGAGATTGTTGTACGAAATAGAAGGCGTATCACCACCATTTAAGGGTTATAAAGAGTTAATTATCGTTATAAGCGTTATCTCTCCTTCATACACATCAATTAAAGCATGAGCTCGTCTAAGAAAGGTCTCCCGAGTATCAACGGTACTCGAGGATCGGCTATGAAATCAAGAACAACAAAATCGGCCGGAAAGTAGAACTTTCCTTACCTGACAAAACGTTCTCGGCCACCGGTTGGTTTAGAATTATTTCCGAATCGCTATTCTAACACCATTTTAGTATCTTTAGGCCTGGGAGTCCAAGCTTTTTCCATATTGGTAAGAGGCTTGAGATTTTGCTAGACAAACACCTAAATGGCTGGCTAAGCAATTACAAACTCGAAATAATCACATGGGATAGAAAAAAATAAAAAAATCAGGACCGGGGTACCTAGCTTTCGGTAAGGCTTTTGAGGACAATTCGCACTATAATTTTCATCAAAGTGTCTTGGTTAACTCGATTTAACTAGTCTTTTTGTTTATTAAGCATCTTTTTGAACATCGGTAGCAAATTTTGGCATCATGGAATGAGAAGCATCCGCGAAACTTAGCTCATTTGATGATTACGGAAGATTTCCATTAAACTTGGAAGCCTAGGATATCATCTTGTTCATGAATTTTCTCTTTTGCAAGTGTTGACGAGTAAGGCAAAATAACTATCTTGGTCTTTTGAGTACAAAGTAGGCTCCTTTGATTGGTTCTTGTCTTGGTTTTGATTTGGACTCAAGGAGGGTTGGATGGTCTTCGGTGCTAGGTAGCTCCGTTATCCTTTGTCACCCTCGGGGTTTCCTTTTCCACCACCGGCGGTGGAATTGGAGGTCCATCATATTAGTGGCACCACTTGTGTGGATAATTGCCTTGGCCTTTCATTTATAGGATTTGGGAATTGTATTGTTGGTAACGAACAGAACTTAAAGCTTCGGTTGGTTTGATAGTTGTTGCATAAAACTTTTAGCATCTTGTTTTGAAAATCATCTTACTTCTTTTGGAATCATTGTAAACTCTTTGAAAAATCATTTTGGTTCCTTTTGAAAATTATCCACTTCATTTGCAAATTATTCATGTTCAGCTCATAGCCTTAGCATAACTTTCAAAATCCGTTTAGAAAGAAAGAAACACCTGATTTGTGAAATGGGAGGTGTAAAGCTTGATTAACCCCAGCGATTGATTTGTTGGTCGGTTGGTATGGTGGGTTTTGGTAAACGGGTCCTTGATTGTTTTGACGTTTGTATAGTTTTAGTTGAAATTCCTCCAAGGTTTGATTCGAATTGAATTTGTTTACTTGGATATCGGCTTTAATTTATTGTTTGTTTGAACATTTGGTGATTAAAAACCGGTTGGTCTATTTAATTTGCAATTAGGAGGATTCCTTTGAAGATAGTTGCCATCGGCGGCGGGTTGGTTTTGTTGGGAATTGATGGAATGTTATCATGGATAAAAAAATGAGAAATTATTTCTTGTTAGGGACAATTGTTAAAATTTTGGTTTGAACCCACAGGTGACACAAACTTCTCGCCTGCTTGACACGGTAGAGGAGTCGTAACATTCCTTTTCAACTATCATCTTTTTCTAATCGGCTCATTCGAATATCCATTTTGTCTTCAAGAGAAGCGGACAAGTTGTTTGAAATTCCAAAAGAAATTAGAAGGTTTTGTAGAAGCAGAAAGAGGAGCTTTGTACTCACTCTTGGTTCCAATTGCACGGATCTTCTTAAATAACGAAACCCTTGGAATTTACTTATTAATAATGGCTAAACCATCACGAGGATCTTATCTAGAAATTCTCCCACAGCGGGAATCAAGGCATCATGATCATTGTATTCAAAGAGTTGTAGAACATATCAAGTTGATGTAATTCCGAGAAACAGATGAGGCATGACAAGATAGTCCTTTGAAACGTTCCCATGCTTCGTTAAAGTTTCATTCGGTTTTTGGTAGAAAGTGGTGATTTCATTTCTAAGGTAAGTTGTTTTCGAAGGTGGAAAGAATTGGTTTTGAATTCAAGGACAAGATATCCCACGTTAGATCGATCTAGGTGGTTCCTTATCTAGCAAGTCGGGCTTCACCTTCGGAGAGAGAATGAAAAAAAAGCAAAAGCTTATACGCGTTTGTTTGGAACTTTCGGGATGTCTAAACGTAGAAGTAACCTTGTTGAAAAATCGGAGATGATTATGACGGTCTTGTTTACCCGTAAACTGATTACTTTGAACAAGATTAATCAAAGTTTGTTTAAGCTCAAAATTGTTTGCACTAATTGTTGGAACAACAATTGCATCTTCGTATCCCTCGATGGGAGCTTTTGGTTGACATCGGAGGCATGTACGGTTGTCGGCCATTGGAAATCGGGTTCCTCAACATAACCGTTGTTAATTGTTGTTGTCGGACGGATTTTCGATTATGGTTTGAGAACGAGTGTGCATGCACTAAAAATAAAGAAATTAAAAAGCAAAAATTACACTAATTTTTTTTAGCAATATATTTTAAACGAATACACGAGAGACAACTTAAATCCAAATAATCAACTTACTTCACGGTAGCTCTTAAAAATTGCTTTTTAAGATGAGCCGTACCTCGTAAGTGACACAAATGACAAGTTTTTGAATCTTTGGTTCGACTTGGGAACTTTTCAAGTTCACCGGAACTTATTTATGATAATACCTCAATTGAAGGTATTATATGTTGGTGTTCGTTTACCAACTTTGTGTATTTTATTATATTTTTTTAGGACAATTTTAATTTTTAACCCGATAATGATGAATTGAAGAGTATGGTCAAAGTTTTCAATCCCGGGATTCATGAGAAAAAAATTTCTCCAGCATATGTGAGCTTACCCTTTGAGGATCGCCATTATCTTTCCCTTACATATGTTAATCGAATTTTTCTTCCTTACTTCACCTATCCGGTGGATTTTTTTCTTCCTCTCTCCTCCGGGAGTGAGGATATCATTTTTGACCCCATGATTGATAAATTTTATATACTAATAAAATATACAATATAATATTCCAAAATAGCAATTAAGAACTTCCCTAAAGTCTCCCTTAAGAAAAGCTCACTCTAAAAGATATATATAATATATAATACGTATATTTAACCGAGAAGAATGATCGCCCGGGTCGTTTCCCCAACGACTTGTGAAATTGAAACCTTGCTTTAGCTTGGATTGTGATTTGAATGAGAGAAAAGATATTTTTGAGTTTCTATAACTACTAAATAAAAGCAACAATTAAAATAAACAATTAAAAGCTATTAAACACTTAAACAATTAACGGGAAACAAATAAAACGCGACGAATAAGAAAGTATACTAAATTTAACCCCTAAAAATTCAAACTAAATTTCTAAACCTAAAATAAGACAAAATAAAATTTTAAGAAAAAGAAGAACATTTTTTTGATTATTTTTTGAATTTATTATGAATTAAAAACTAATTTAATCTAATTAAATCCTAAAAAATAGCAAATTAAGTCCTAAAAAACTAGAAAAATGATTTTTAAACTTAGAAAAGTCTAAAATAACATAAAAACTTAGAAAACTATTTTTAAAATTAAAATCCTATTTTTAAAATTAAAAATAAAAGCTTAATAATCAAAATTAAAATCTAAAAGTGTTGAAAATGATTTTTCTGAATGTAAAACTAAAAGTACTTTTTATAAAACTAAAAACTTTTTTTTGTAATTTTCTGAAACTTTTTTTTCTATTTTTATAGATTTTTCAAAAAATAAAATCCTAAAAAAATGATTAAAAATAATCAACTTGATGGAGAAAATGTGAATTATTTCAGGAAAAATCCTAATGTTTTAAGGTGAGTTTTTAACAAGAACTTAAGAAAAATATTAACTACGAAAAAGCTAAAAATATAAGCCCTAAATAAGCTTTAATAAGCTACGGCTTATTAAGAAGAAGAAAAAGGAAAACGTGTACAAAACAAAAGAAAAAAACAAAAAATTATTGTGCATCAATAGCTCAACGGATTACTATTGTAGCACAAGTGTTTAATCTGTGTGTGCACTGTGCTAGAGGTCTCGGGTTCAAGTTTTGGCAAACCCCCATTTTTTGCAATTTTTTTATTTTTAAAATTTAAAAACTGGAACTTATTTAGGACACTATTCTAAGCACTTTTAATAAAACAACAATAAGCTCAAACTCAAAGATAAGCTCTCTAAGAGCTTATAAAGAAGCTGTTCACAGAAAGTGAGCTTTTGAGCTCACTTTAGCTTGTTTGGACTTATAAGCTTGCACAAGCTTTAATATAAGCTCATTTTTGAAAGCAAAAGCTATTCTAAATAGCTTATGATGTCTACAAGATATTTATAATAAGCTACTTAACTAAGAAACACTAAAAACTAACTGAAATTGAGGATTAAAACAGCTAACTTATGAACAAACTCAAAAAGCTCAAACCTAAGAAAAGCTCAAATGCTTAATAAGCCAAGACATAAGCTGAGCTTATGAAAACTAACTAACCTAACTATAAGCTATAAATTTAAACAAGAAAATCAGATACTACAACTTAAAATTCTAAATTTGATAGGCTTAATACTATTACTACTGTTTTTGGTCTTTTTGGTTTTTTATGACTTTTAAAACTAAATGTACCTAGGCAAATAAGCTGGAAAATAAAAAAACAAGTCCTAAACTATATTAAGCTATGTTTAACCTAAATGTCTACTGAATTTTAAAATCTAAAAGCTAATTAAACTAGCTTAAAAACTTGTTTGGAAAAGACAGCAGTACTAACTGTTGTTAGTACTGCTGATGCAAATTACTAGGGACAAAACTAATATGCAGGTAGCCTTGTGGTTACTACTGCATTTATCTCACTCAAATAGAGTGCACAAACACTTAGCATACCAAATCCAAGCCTAGGAAGGCTTGGATCAAATTTTCACAAGCAAACTTAAGTAGAAAAGGTACCCTGGTGCAGGAGCTTAAGAATAAGCCAAAAATTCATTTCAAACTTAAACTGATGCTACAAACCAATTCAAAACTTATTTATTGTTAAAATCAAAGATGACTACAAAGTATTCACCAAATGGTTTTGACTTTTAAAGGTCAAACAGGTTTAAACCAAACACCCCTTAACTACTATGATAGATTTGCAAAGAGCTTGAAAATGAATACTAGCTTAAAAACCTTTGATACCAGATAATATTTAGCTTATAACTAACTTATTAAACATAAATCAAAAGCCAATAACACTAGAATTAACAAACTAAGATCAACACTTTTTTCATTGGATTTTTTATGTTTTTGAATGACAGATTAAGCAGCATAAGTTTTAAACTATAAAAATCTAGAAAACAAGAAACAAACTCCACTTAAATATTTAAAATAAGAACAAATAATCACTAATTAGTCACGATATTAAGCAAATAAGCAGTTTACACTAATAAGCAAATATTTAAACTAAAACTTAAATGACAAAAAAAGTAAATAGAGGACTTACAGAATGCTTCAGCTCAACAGAAGCTTTTAGGCTCTTTAAGCTCATCTACAACTCTAGCTTATCCTTATGGATAAGCTAGTAAAAGTCCTTGGGATTCCTTCCATGATTGAATCCCCTTCCAAAGCTTTTAGGTCCAAAATAGTTAAGGTTTTTAACTAATTTATAAGACTTAAGTAAATTAAGAGACATGATTAAGCTCAATTGCTAGCTTTAGACTGGTAAGAGCTGTGTATTAGCTTATTAGAACAATAACTTAAAATTTAAGAATAAATGAGAGCTTATGAGTGAAATTTAAAAGAGCTTATTACAAAGTATTTAAGAGTAAAACTAGATTTCATTAAAATAAAACTTGATTACATGATTTAAAAGAAGATTACAACTGAATTTTAAAAGGAAATTACAATAAGCTAAATTTAAGCTAAAATCTACTAAGCTACTCTAAAACGGGAAAAGAAGAATAATCTGTGTGTGTGAGAGGTGAGTGCTTTTTATAGCCTCTCCATGAACCTTCTAGGCCTTGCCTTGCTTCATATGCTCCCTTCCATCTCATCCGTACGATTTTCCAATCATTGGATAATAATTGTTGGCCGTTGGATCAAGTTTGTGTACACACGGATTGCCAGCTTGGCAATCCGTGATGTGACACTTATGTGCTTCTTCTGAGTGTAGATTAAGTGTAAAAATCAGCTCCTTGTGTGTTTCTTCACATTGACGTGGCATTCCCCTTGTGGGTTTCCACCAATAAGGACCTCTGATGATATGTTAATCTTGCCATCTTGATCTTGAACCCTTGAATTACTCTTTTGAACCTTCAATTTGCTAAAACCCCTTGTTTTAGCCTAAGGATTAAATGGGAGAGACGGGTGAACAGTGAAAACTCTTTTTCCCGCTCTCTCTTTTTTTTAATTGAAAAGGATGTGAGGTGAGAATGAAGGTTAAATTGCCAGACGAGTCCCCCCCCCCCCACCCACCCCCCCCTCCCCCACCCCCCTTGTCTTTGTTAATATCAAGTTCGAGGTAATAAGATGACCTTCATTGTGGCAGGAATGGCCCTTGTGGTTTAATAAAAGTATGGATAGGGTTTTTGGGCTATGATCCAGGTAGGTTTTTGTATATGATTTAGGCCCATTAGCCTTAGACCATTATTGTAAACTTTTGAAAACCTGAGGGGCTGATTTGGAACTTTTTGTGTGCTTTGTCTTCTTTCGTGTTACTTGAGAGTTACTAAGGGTACTTTTGACTTTTGTCTTCGCTCTTGCACACCTCTTGCCTTCTTAGTATCCGTGGTTTTGCCCTTTTTGACGATTTTCTTGTGATTTTTGTCTTATCCGTACCTGCACACACAAAACACAAAAACAAGCATATCTTTGCCATTTTTTAGTCAGTTTTTGAGGGGTCATGTAGGGTTCGTATTTGGGTTGAACCGGATATGTAGGTATTTTACACTTAACAAAGGTACACATCTAGGTATGTCAGTGTTGTAGTGGGGAAATAGGCTACCGATTCCTAACGGCTCGCTACCGTTGTCTAGGTAGTTAAAAGACAACAGGACTTGAAATTTGGCTATAATAATAATAATAAATAAACCGAAGCCGAAATAAGACTTCTGGATCATGGTCGGCTCGCATACCGATGTGACAGTCATTTAAAGGGTGGAGGTAATAATAATAATAATAAGAACTATGGGCTGATAAAGGTTTACTGTCTCTGGTCGGTTCGCTGCCGATGTGGCAGTCTTCTAAATAAGGCACATAGTAATAATAATCCGAGACTGATAAAAGTTTGCTGCATCTGGTCGGTTCGCTGCCGATGTTGCAGCCTTCTAAAAGGTCGAGGAATTCACCGAGGTCAAAATAAGACTACTGGCTCTTGTCGATTAGTACGCCCGATGTGTCAGTTGTTTAAAAGACAAAGGTTTAATAATGTTGCTATAATAAAAATAATAATAATAAAGCCAAATTTCGACTCCAGGGTTATCTAAATAAAGCCTCCGTCTCTGGACTCATAGTTGAGTTGTTTCGGATGAAATAAAAAGGATAACCTCTAAATCATGCGAAATTAGAACCTTAATGTGGACCTTATTCTCACCATATCGTCTCTTTAGGAAAGGATTTCAAACTAATTATGGTCTAAACCGGGTTTACTTTATAGAAATAAGGACTTAATTTATTTGTCACCAATAATAATAATAAAATCTTTAGAGGATGTAGGAATAAGGGAGCGGAAAGTAGCTATGCATACACAATTAGCATTTATGAGTAGTGTTAGCATCTTAACTTGTATTTAACAATGATTTCGTTTTTAAGCTTGGTTTGGGGCGGGTGAAAAATCGAGGACGATGAATTTATCCTTTTAGTGTTTCTTGTTCCGTGATCCTTAAAGTTATGATATGTATGAATGATAATAATAAATGCATAAAAATGGTAAAACAGAGGGCTTTTCAAAACTAGTGATTTCTTAATCCCCTTAGATGAACACTTAGCTACTTTTCGAGGTAATTAGTCTAAGGGGGTTGAAATTTTTGGTTTTCTAAGTGTGTATATTTTATGCGTTTCGTGAGGGACACGGGCAATTAGCGTAGTTATGGGAGATTTTGATATGTGCTTAAACACATATCATTTATTTCTTATTATTAAGCTAAAAAGACCAATAATGAACCAAAAATACATATTATATGTGTGTTTTGTTAATTGTGTCTTGCAGATAACGGATATATCATTAATGGACAAAAATAAAGCAAAACGGACAAAACCAAGCACGGAAATGGAAAGAGCGTGAGAATACGAAACCATAGGCATATACATCCTTAATGGGCCAACCCGTACCTATTTTATTAGGCCGGGTCAGCCCATTAACATTGTATTTATATAACATTAGCCTTTTAAATAACAAATCAAAATCCAATTCATACATTACCTAGCCCAAGTCAAGCCCAACATCCCAACCCAGTCAAAGCCCACTTATATAACCCGGGTCAAAGATATAAACACGAGTTAAAACAAAAAAATACTGTTCATCTATTTCACTCTTTCCCTCCCTCGTTTTCATTTTTACACAAGAACAACTCACACAGGGTAAAACCAACTCTCACCCACACGCTCTCCACTATACTTCTAGAAGACATCTGACACTTGGGAAGCCACGTTGGCAATCCCAAGCACTCTGATTGGCTAGTGATGTGTGGATGAAATCAAGGGCTCAAGATGATTGATTGAAGGCGGTTACAAATTAAGTGCTAGGATTGGATGATGAAGGACGCTCCTGAGATCCTAGAAGCTTCCCTTGCCAACTATAAATAGAAGGCAAACCACACAGTGTAATCCATCTAGCTTAGGAGTAGGAGTAGTGTAGGTAGCTTAATTTTAGCTTATTTCTTTTCAGCTTATTTCATTGTATTTTCTTTCAAAGCTTTGTAACTCTTTTAGTATTAATAAAATCTAGTTTTCATTTAAACTTGTGCTTAAATTCTATTTTACTTTTATGAAATTTTAGCTTATAATGTGCTTAGACATCACTTAAGATACAATAAGCTCTACTTACTGTCTAAGCTACTTGACTCTAAATTCCACCCTCAAAATTGCCTCAGCTTATTATTGGAAGATAAGCCGGATTTAGATGGGCTTATGGAACCTTACTAGCTTGTGCAAACAAGCTAGAGCTTGTAGATTTAAGCTCCTTTGAGCATTTCTGATCCTTGTTTGAGCTAGGATCAAGGTACACTTCTTTTACTTTATTTTTAGCTTAATTATTGTTTATGCTTATCTTAGCTTATTATTTGCTTATTTCCTGCTTATATGTTCTTATTTTATCTCATGCTAGCTTAAAATGTCTTAAAATTTTAGTTTACATATTTAGAATTAATTTAGTTTGTGTTTTGAATAAAACTGCTCATTAAGCAATAAAAGTAGCTTATTGGTTTAACTTGATGTTGAGTGCTTATTTTACCTTAGTTAATGCTTATTTGTCTTTAATATGCTTAGAACTTAATCTGTTTTTAGATTTCATAGCTTAATTAGTTCTGTTTTGGTTTAAAAAAAAGGCTTTTAGAGATTGAAAAGGGTGTTTGGGTTAAGAATGTTTAACATGGAAAATTAGTGTGTAAACTGTTTTGGCAAACAAATTAGTTTTGATAAGCTTTTATATAGTGTAAATATTAGTTTTCATTAGTTTAAAATAGGTTTTGTTTAGTTTTGAAGTATGTTTTCTCAAAATCTTAAGTCTGCCATTCTAAAAAGAGTTCTAAAATGTTGAATCTTAGATTTATAAAAAGTTTGCTCAATGTGTAGTTTTAGTGTTCAAAAACTAGTTTCATATGCATCATTACAAGTCTGGTTTAAGTGCATGAGCTGTGGAAAAACCTTTTTAGCATTTTAGATTAAAAAACAATCAAGTAGTTTGAGTATTTGAAAGGTTTGAAATTGCAGAATCAATAGAGGTTAGAATCTAGCTTAATTTTGATTAACTTTGGTTGTTTTCAGCTTATTCTAGTAAGGTTTCAATCTGTTTTAAGTTTGTAGTTTGTCAAAAGTATTTTAGAAATTAATAATCTTAGCTGCAAATAGACAGATAGAAATACCAAAACAGCATAAACTGCCTAGTTCAGATCTTGTTTCTAGCTTATTCTTAGGGTCATTTTGCTTGTTTCTTGTTTATTCGTGTTTATTAAGTCCCACTCTTCATCTGTTTTCAGCTTTTAGCTTTTTATATAAGCTTATAAGCTAGGGAAATAAGCTGCAAAAGTGGGGCTTAAGGCTGATTAGCCTCTTTTGTTCAAACTGTCTTAATAGCTTTTTGAAGCTTTCCAGTTTAAAACCTTAGCTTATTTCTAGTTTAATGAGTTTATTAAGCCTAGGCCAATCTCCATCACATACCTCCTTCCGTTCCATGCATTCCCGTTAGATATGCTCTGTACGGACAGAATCTATTTGGGTTATTATAAAGTTGTTGTCTTATTTTAGTCAAAAAGCTCAAGCAGTTTTAGCTTATTTCTTCCAAGTCTTAAAAACCAAAACTGTCACATTTAAAGTAGTTTTTTCTAGCTTAAAAATAAGTTTCAGTAAAAAGTCCCTTCATTAAAAGTGCTTATTTTTGTTTGTTCTAAAGCTGTTTTCAAAAAGAAATTTAAAAAAAATATTTTTCAAAAAAGTGCAGGTCCAGGACTCGAACTTGTGACCTCCTTCACACAACACCAAGGACTTAACCAGTAACGACCTTGGGACTTTTCTGTTATAATTCCTTTTCCATTTCCTCTTATGCACGTTTTTCAGTTTGCTTATTCTTACTTATTTGCTTAATAACTGCTTATTCTTTCAGCCAAATTTCCAGTTTTCATTTTTCATAGATTTTAAATAAGTCAAAGTATTTTTCATGAATTTTCTAGATTTTTAATAATTAGTTTACTATTTTTAATATTTTATTTAGATTAAATTTGTTTTTAATTCATAATATATATATATATATATATATAATTTCTTTTTTCAAAAATTGTTTTAATAAATTTAGGTTTTATAAATTTGCAATTTGAGTTTTTTGAGTTTTTAGAGTTTTAATTTGTCTTACTAGTTTGTTTTAGAGTCCGTTAGTCGTTAAGTGTTTAATTTGTCGTTAGTTTTTAATTTACCTTAATTATTAGTTTAGCTTGCCTTTATTTGATTCCCGTTGTGTTAGTAGATTTAGAAACTAAATTCAAATCTTTTATGACATTCAAGCTCAATTCCCGACATAATCGTGAATTTCCATTCACCTCTCACCGAGGAGAACGATACCCGTGTTGATTACTTATTATTATTTCCTAAGAATAATTTGTATGATACTTAGCTTACGTATATGTATATGTTTATATTATATATATTTGAGGGTTATTTGTTTGATACGTATAAAAACGAATATCAATCAGTATAACAGCGGAAAGCAACCGAGGGTACTACTTTATAGCACAAAGAGATGGTAATAGAAAACAACATCTAAATGAGATGTTTTTAAAGGATACACATTCGATAAGTAAATTTCAGAGTTTACAAAATAAGTGGTCCCAAAAGTAACTTAATACATAAATGTTTTTAAAACATTATTGAATGGTAAACATTAAAGCATAAGTCTTCAAAACATATCGTGCGACTCTTATGCTCCAAGCCAAAGCTAACACCTTACGGACCTGAGATAAACATGCTAAAAATGTCAACAACATTGTTGAGTGAAATTCATAGGTTTGTAATTAAAGCAGTGGACCACAAGATTTCAAGTAATCGTTAACTATTGTAACACATACAAAAGTTGTAAAGCATTTATTATTGCACTAAGCTCATGACACCGAAACGTTAACGCCATTTTAAATAAGTTATTACAATGATTGCCCTAGTAGGTAATTTTCCATTTTACTTAGAGTTCTCAAATATGGTGCGTCCATTTGCCTAACCGGTCAACCGAGACAGGGGATGTCAATCCCAATAGATCTATTCACAGCATTCGTGTTTACACGTAGTAATTGACGGTTCATGATGTTAGGCGCTTTCTGGCATAAGTGGCGCTTAGGCAATAATAATATTAGTTCAAGCATACATTTTCAAGTACTTGTGTCTGTAGTAGAAATAGTATGTATCTCCCCCAAGTAGTTTATAAAACAATTAAACGAGTAAAAGTGAGGATATGAACTCACCTTTAAGCAAAGCGATAACAATAGCGAAAATAAGGGGATGGGAAACCGATAAAATCCTAGAGGCAACCTAATTAAATAATAAGGTGCTTTAGGTAATGTATGCTATGTATGCGATGCAAATGAGTTTAACCATGCGATAACACTCTTATATACTTATAGTGAGGTTTTTATAAAATCATATAAGTTAAAAGTTAGGAAAACAAAGTTTTATACTTTTAATAAATAAAACTCCAAAAACAAGTTTTTAAAAGGTCATAATTCCAACTTGAATCGAGCGTATCTAATTCATTTAAGTCCATTTTTATCCGTTAAACTCTCTAAACGAAGGTAAATGTATCTACTTTGAATATTTTAAGGCCTCGATTCGTGTACACAATTTTAAAGTGCCGGCTTAATTAAAAAGCAAATGTAACCTGCTGTTTTCATATTTTTAAGGTTTTCTTGACTTCGTCGAGCCATAAGTCACTCATTTTCTAATGAAACCTCTTGGTTCAAAATCCTAGATTTATCATTTTTGAGTCTAGTTTCTGAATATGTAAGCCAATCATCCCAATTCATTACCAATTATTTTTTATAATTAAAAATGTGCAAGTATACATAAGCTATTAAAGGACAACAGGTTACACTCAACTTCGACGGGTCATATCTCATTCGTTACTTATCGTCACAGGTTTATTCAATTCTCAAATTCTATGTTATGGTCTCCTCTAAAAATGTCTCAACTAGGTCAAACATCCAAGTCACTTCTAAAGTAGGTCTAAACACGTTTCAAATTTTGCTCTCATATTCATGTCGGTATTGACAACCGAACATGTAACACTTATTTAAAATACCAAATCAACTCGTCTTTTGATGAAATTCGACGGGGAGCTTCCTATGACATATAATAAAAATGTGCGCCACACTTTTGCTCCTGCACATGCTATAAATAAAGACCAAGTCTCAACCATTTCATTCATCCAATATCAACTCAATCGTCAATCTCCTATCTCTTTAGTCATGAATTTCCAGAAGAAGAACACCAAGAAGACGAGTATATTGATTGAATAAAAAGGGTTATATAGTTTTGATTATTTGTAATCGGGTTACTTGTGACACTTGTGTAATCCATCAACTATTCGAATCTCGTATGTCTCTTATTGCTCTCCTCATTCCTGTTATTATGAACTTAGTAGCCATGAGAGGCTAAACCTTTTATGACTACCCAGATATGTTAACATAATAAAGAAGCGTTTGGTATTATTATGATCTCTTATTGATGTCTTATTTGTGTTATGATCCGCTATACTATCTAGTCTTATTATGCTTGTTTATCACTTTTGATCGTATATGAAAATTGGTATAGGTCAAAAGACCCACTTTGTACTATCCGGTTTTGAAAACTTGCCTATGAGTTTTGAATCTTGGTTGGAGGAATCCACTTAGATAAATTAATAAACATTGGGACTAATTAGTATTGTGTTAATTCTGTAAGAAATTATTTAATTAGAAAAACATAAGTCTTGAATCAATTAAGTTACTTTGTGAAAACGCTATTTTGACAAAAACGGTTATTTTGTGAATTAAAAATCAAGAACACCACTTGTTAAACTGAGATCATGATTATCACCATCTCTACTGAATTATATGAACTATCCGAGTAGTTATATCATCTTATTATTGAATTTCCTTGTTATTGCTATTCGTCTAAAAGGTCATTATAGTTTGTCTTAAAAAAATGTGAGATTATTGGAGCATTAACAAATCCTGTAGAATAACCTGGTCTTACCTAAAATATTATACGATGTGTGTGGGTTATAATTTACCCGCGTGTTGGTTTAAAAATTAATAGAACTAGTATTATAAATTTAAAGCTTAAATAAATCATGTAGAACTAGTATGATAAATCCATTGTATCATTTTCATTTTATCAATCATTACTTGTAACAAACTATCTCTTTAAATTCATAATTCAATAACAAATCACAAATTTCACAATTAATCTTCGATCTTTGTTTCTATGTCTCAAGATTCTGGATTTATTGTTTTGAAGTCTGGAATTGATCATAACAAATAATTAGCATGATATGTACACGAATTTATAATCAAAGTTTGATTCAATTCATCTTCTTGATTTATTTAATCTCTACCTTTAATTGTTTGTGTGATGTTATTATTTGTGCTACATAATTGTTTTTGGTGTTTAATTAGTTTATAATCCTTTAGCTTAATTATTTATGATTTGATAGTTTAATTAATGATCTTAGTGGATAATTTATGTAGTGTACTTAAGAACCCTCATATCTCGGTACTCGGAATTAAAATAAGGTTGATTGCATACTAGTTAGTACGAGAACTAGTTAACAACAATAACTTTAAGGCTGGCACAGAGCTGAGATATTGAGCACATATTCTTGAGATGCTTGGGGATTTTAGCACTGAAAGCGAGTGCTACGGATAATGGGATTACTTGGGGATTTATTTTACCTTTTATCATACGATATTGCCTATAAATTAACCTCATTGCGGTCTAGTAAATGATGATCAAACACAAGTTCTGAAGCTACTAAATTATCGACACTCTTATAAAATGTGCAAAAGATATGCATCAAAGGTTAGAATATACCTCACAATTTAGTGGACTGGATTTGTGCTAGTTATGATGTCAATCCGAGGAGGATTTGCCTTACTAAGTGTATACGTTTTTTAGTTTTTGGAAGAAAATTATATGTTAATTTTGATTTTTAAAATATCAGTTAAAAATGTGGCTAAATTGTAGGGCAAACATGGAGAGAAATGATATATTTTAATTTTTCCTATTTGGCTCCCCTCCACACTTAAGTTGAACATTTCCCTCAATGTGAGAACTGATAAAGATAGAAAATAGGGAAAATTAAAGGAAAAGGATACTTCCCGGGGCATAATATGATATATCTGCGAGAGAGCTATTTTGAGCGATCGCCATAATTTTCCAATTTTATGTAATATTACCTGTAAAATTGAACAAACAAAACATACAAAAAGAACAACTTTCTTTGGGTTTTTTTTTGAAAGAGATAAGAGAGGGAGGAGAGGGACCTCCTCCCACACGTGAGTTAAAGAACGGGTTCCACACTAAGATAAAGCACGGGTTGCCTCCCGAGAAGCGCTTAATTTTTAAGAGAGTCATTAGCTAGACTCGTACTTTAAAAGTTTAGTTTTTAGGAAAGAAGGGAGTGATTTCTTCCCTTTGGTCATTTTCTTCTTTGTGGTAGAGCTTGAGTCGATAGCAGTTAACAATGAATGTCTTTCCATCTTTTCCATATAGTTCAACATATTCGAATCGATATTGATGTTTCACCACATATGGTCCAAGCCATTGAGATCTGAGTTTTGACTGTTTGAAGTTGTACTTAGAATGGAATAACAGAACTTTGTTTTTTTTGAAATTCTTTTCCCATTTTGAGTTTCTATCGTGCCAGACTTTGGTTATTGCCTTGTATAGACGAGAGTTTTCATATGCCTGATGTCATAATTCGTCTAACTCGTGTAACTAGAACATTCTTTTCTCACCAGCGGCGATAAGATTAGGATTACAGTTCTCTAGTGCCCAGTATGCCACGGGTAGCTTTGATTTCTAACAGGAGTACACGTGGCGTAGAGTTTTTTACGTATAAGAGTTTTATAAGGTGTGGTTCCCGGTTGGTGTATTTGTAGGGGTTTTGAAAGCCTACAGAGCATCATCAAGTTTTCTTGACCAAACAGCTGGATTATCTTTAACTGTTTTTTCAAGGATACATTTAAGGGCTCTGTTAGTATTTTTGACTTGTCTGCTTGTTTGAGGGTGATATGATGTAGAGAAACGATGGGTAACTCCATATCTTTTCATGGTTTTTTATTGCAGAAATGATTTCCTCGGTCGCTTATGAGAGCTTTGGGCAAACAAAATCGGCAGAATAGTTTCTTCAGGAATGAAATAACAACTCTGGCATCGTTTGTTGGTAAAGCTTGAGCTTCGACCCATTTGGAAACATAGTCGACAACGACTAAAGTGTATTCGAATTTATATGATTTCGGGAATGGTCTATAAAGTCGATACCCCAGATGTCAAAAACTTCGCATACTTGAATGTTGTTTAAGGGCATTTCATCACATTTGGATATATTCCTAGTTTTTTGACATGCTTCGCAAAGGCGAACTAAAGTATGGGCTTCTTTGATGATTGTTGGCTAGTAAAAGCCTGAGTCTAAGACTTTTTTAGCTGTGGTGTTTGGTCTATAATGTCCTATAATAGGTTTGTAACCTTTGCCCTTTTTGTGTTCTAAATATTTCATTTTAGTCCTTTGACTATTTGACTTTTGTCAGTTTATTCAGATAATATACCGTGTTGACGGTGGTGATTTTGTTTATAATTGTGGTAATTTATGGTTTAATGTGATTAATATTCCCTTTTGGAAGGTATTATTATGTTATTTGTATTCCAGGTGGTTTGACCCGTGAATTTTAAAAAATGCCAAAAAACGAGTCCACACACGTCCGTTAATGTCCAAATGAGTTTTGAAGGGTTTAGAGTGTAAATATGTCATGTAAATACTCTAGGTTAATGGAAAAGCATTTTTAAGGTGAATAAAAATGCTAATTAACTTTGGGAAGTATTTTACGGTTGGAACTTTTAAGTGATCCCGACAAGAAAAGAAGAACCCGAACCCCCCTAGGATCCTTGTCCGTGGTTTGAGTCCAAGAGGAGACAACGAGGCTGTTTTTTAGCATAGTTGTCTAAGGATTGTACATACTAATATTCCATCTTTCATTTTTGAAACACATATCATTTTCACAAAAAAATCTCCTCTCTTTCTCTCCTCTTGGCGTTCGAACAAAGCACACACACAAGCACTTTTATTTTTGAAATTTTGATAAAAAACATGAAGATTGGTGATATATTGGGTTGATTCTACTGATCGGGTATTCATTTAAACAACGTTTGGGTTGTCCGGTTCGTGTGGAAATATACATTTTTGAAAATTTTCTTGTAAGTTTTCAAATTTAAATTTCGTTTGTCCTTTTGGGTTTATATTGATGCATAGATGTTAGTTGCACAAGTTGATCGTCGTAAAAATCGATTTTTTAAACGAAACGGATATATAAAGGGGTGTTTGGTTCGTTGGATTTAAAGAAGAAAAAGAGGGGTTTTTGTAGTTTTGATGTTGTGGTCGTGATGGTTGAATAACATATGTTATTAAATAGCTTATTTTGTATAATAGCTTGTATAGCTTATTTCGGACTAATTTTAGCTATTTCGTGGATTATATTGGGCTTAAATGCCACGTCACTATTCACAATCACAAAGAAAGCGATTTTGATTATTTTCATGATATGGCGTATGTTTGTGGACTATTTTTATAGCTTATGGTAGTAACCAAATGCGATACGTAGCTTATTAGCTTATTGTCAAGCTTAATATAAGTATTGTGGAGCTTATAGGTTCACGGCCAATAAGCCTATTTAAGTCGTGGCTTAATGAGAGGGCTTATTATGGTCTGGAATACTTTCTACTTATTGGTATGAGCTTATGTATATAAATGGACCTTGGTTTTAGACTTGGATCATATTTTGGACTTATAAATATCTTAATCGATATTTAGTCGTTATAAGAGTTTTGCCGGACTTTTTGAAAGTGAAGTGTATTTACGAAGTGATATTGAACGTTATTTTGGGAAAAACGTTTTAGTAAACGTTAAAGATCAAGATTTTAGAATTTTGTTGGAAAAGTGTCGAAAGTTCGAAAAGTGTTTGAAATAAAGGTTAAAAACGTTGGAAAACGTTGTATGAGCGTACGGGTCATGTCGAAATTTCGTAAAAAGTTTATACTTAGAAATTTTACCTAAAAACATGATTTTGAATTTTAAATAATAAAATATTATTTAATTATTTTATTTATTTAATAAATTCACTAAAAAACGAAAAATATAATTGTGATTCATATTGTTGATTGATTGATATACAACTCGAATCAAACAATTTTCTAAGCAAAGTTTTAAAACGGACAATTAACCGGTAAACTATTCAACCCCCCTTCTAGTTTCCTACAGAGATTTTTCTGAGGTGTTTCCAGATGATTTATCAGGATTACCACCTCTCTAGAAAATTGAGTTCCGGATTGAGATAATCCCTGGAGCTGTACCGATTGCAAAGTCTCCCTATCGTTTGGCACCTTTTGAATTGGAGGAGTTGTCGGGACAACTCAAGGAACTTCAAGACAAAGGTTTCATTCGACCAAGTTTGTCGCCTTGGGGAGCGCCGGTATTGTTCGTTAAGAAAAAGGATGGTTGTTTTAGGATGTGCATTGATTATAGAGAATTGACCAAGTTGACAGTTAAGAATCGTTATCCGCTTCCTAGGATTGATGATCTATTTGACCAACTGCAAGGGTTGCAGTTTTTCTCAAAGATAGATCTTAGGTCTGGATACCATCAGCTGAGAGTGCATGTGGATGACATTCCAAAGACTGTGTTTAAAACTTGTTATGGACATTTCGAGTTTAGAGTAATGCCCTTTGGTCTGACTAACGCACCAGTGGTATTCATGGATTTGATGAATAGAGTTTGTAGGCCTTATCTTGATAAGTTTGTGATAGTGTTTATAGACGATATCTTAATTTACTCTAAGACTCAGGAGGAGCATGTAAAACACTTAAGGTTAGTCTTAGAACTGCTCAAGAAGGAG
>BQNB010029055.1:41102-56086 GCA_026074375.1 Tanacetum coccineum
AGTAGATGATGAAAAAATGAGTGGTTAGGATTAACCCATTTGTTTTTTTTTGCCCTTGTTTTTTGAGGATCTCAACTCTTGGAGGTAAATGAAATTATAAAAAACATGAAGTACTTACGTATTAAGTTAACCATATGTATTATATATAAAAATGTTTAAAAATAACATAAAAATGTCACAAACATATGAAGTATTTGTTATAAAAGCAATTTTATAATCACATAATTATTACAAAATATTTTTTCACACGACTTAGCATTTTTCTTTTTAGAAATAAGGGTGTTAGTCGGGTTCGGGTTTATTCGGGTTGGATCTATTCAGGCAATCCTGAAAAACACACCTCAATCCGACTTTAAAAATATTTTTGTTGGTCGGGTTTGGGTTTACTCGGGTCAGGTTTATTCGGTGGTCAACCCGTACAAGAGCAAAATGATCAAAAAGAACCACTCACACAATAAGGTTGGATTGAGTGGTATACCCAAACTGACCATCCATCTCAACGCTACATCAACTTTCTCTTTCTTCTCACTTTAACTCACTTACACTCACCATTCAACCGTAGTAATCACCACTAACTCAATCCATTTTTTTCATTAAATACTTTTATTCATAAACTAAAAACGTAAATATCAACGTAAACGTATGAAATTAATAAAAACGTAAGACATACCAAATTAAAAACTTTTATTCATAAATTACAAATGTTACATAAGCGTACGAAATAAAAAACTAAAACAATGGTTCTGTAATGGTTAATCATTTGTTCCTTGTCAGCAATGGTTCGTAGCAATTCGGTCAAAACTGTCACCAAATTGTTTGAGTTTGTCATATAAGAAAAGCTCGCCCTCTTTAGAGTACTAAAACCGTACTTGATGAGAGGATCATCAGCCAACGCTTCCACCCTCAACATTTTCGGAGCACGGGTACGCAATTGCTCTTGGTACCGATTCAACTCGTGCAACAAATTGTTAGCCAGTTCAATATCACTGTTGGGGCTTGTAAAACCAAAACGTCACGAGTAACTTTGTTTCGGTGTAGTGGCGACTAGCCCGTGAGTTCAAAACTCACCGAGTTAGTTTCTTCCCACTATGTCCAGCCTAAATTTATAATAATTTGTTTTAAATTTTTTATCTTAAAACTTAAGTCTTAATCGGATTGATCTGAGCCCGAGTCGATATTTAACCCTATTTAGTATCCGGATTAATCGAGTCAACCTGATTAACCCGATCCGGATAGTACTCTTGAGGTTAAGGTCGAGTTCGCTTTTAAAATCCTTAGTTAAAATATTGAAAGTTTTATAAGTTATCTACTATCAAATATATTTCTAACTGGTCAATTTTGACCACAGCTTGTTTTGATTGTTGGCTACAATGTCAAATCTTGATGGTTCTTTTCCTTATTGGGCGGTGGTATGTGCTTAAATACACATACCTTTTACCTAATAAAACGAGCTAAAAAGACCAATAATGACCAATAAATACAGAAAAATGCATTGTATTCGTTTGTATTGTGAATTGTGTCTTGCAGGTAACGGATATTGCACAAAAGGACAAAAAACGAAGCAAAACAGACAAAAACGAGCACGGGATTGGGAAGAGCACGAAAAACCAAAGCCGAAGGCGTATACATTCTTATTGAGCCAACCCGTACCCATTTTATTGGGCCGGGTCAGCCCAATAAGTTTTATACTTATTAAAACATTAAGCCTTTTACTAAGTCCAAAACTATTAATCCATAAATCCTACCCTTAACCCATTTTGGCCCAACTCCCTTTTCATAAGCCCAAGTCAAATACCCGGGTCAACGCCCCAATCTTATAAACGATTTACTGTACATCTCTTTCATGTTTCCATTTCCCTCCCATTTTTACACCAGGGTTAAATCCATTCACCCTCACACACTCCTTTGTTTCTAGAAACCTGACACCCTCTGACACACTCCAATGCCACGCTGGCAATCCGGAGTCTAATCATTGGTTGATGTGACGTGTAGAAGAATGAAGGGATAAGATCATTGGGTTATGAGGCGGTTTGATATGGATGGCTAAGATCTAAAGCTCAAGACGCTCCTGAGAGCCTAGAAGCTTCATCATACAGCTATAAATAGGAGAAGGATCACACAAGGCAAATCATCTAGGAGTAGTGTAGAGTAGTATAGTTTAGGTTTTTCAGCTTATTTTATGCTTAACGTAATAGAACTCGGCTTATTGTAATTCCCTTTTGATTAATAAAAAGCACTTTTCATTTAAAGTAATTTATGTTCTTTTAATTCATTTTTCTCGTAAGCAATTTACTTAAATGTTTTAATAAGCTATAATGTGTACTCAATCTCTCTTTCAGCTCAAATAAGCCCCTAAAAGCTTATTTGAGCTTGTTTGATTAAATTTCAAGTCAATTGGTTAAGGTTTGGGTATTTTAGCTTTATGGAAGATAAGCTAGCAATGGATGAGCTTATGGGTTTTAACTAGCTTGTGCAAACAAGCTAGAGCTTGTTGACTTAAGCTCAATTGAGCATTTAAGTCCCTGTTTAGCTGGGACAAAGGTACATCTTCTTTCTCTCTAATTTAGCTTATTATCCTTTTCAGCTTATAAAACTGCTTATTGTTGCTCATGCTTTGCTTATCTTGTCTAAATATAGTTAAAAGTGCTTAGTTTATAGCTTAAGTCAGTTTAGTTCAAGTTTAAATAGTTCCTGTCATAGTTTTAGTAAAAACAACTTTTTAGATTAGCTTATTCATTAGTGCTTATCTCTGTGAAGTAGATGCTTATTTGTCCTTTATTGGCTTTACTCTATATCTGTTTTTATATATCTAAGCTTAATTCAGCTTTTCTTAGTTTAAAAATGCAAATCCAAAACTTAAAGGGGTGTTTGGGATAAGCAGTCCTAACTCTAGTTAAGACTGCTAGGGTCATCTTTGGTTATTAAGTTAAGTTTAATATGCTCAAATTAAGTCTTAGGTTTAGTTTAAATAAGCTTTGATTAAGTTTTTCTTATTTTGTCTAATTATTTTATCATTCATTCATGCCTGCTAGTCCAAAAGCTTGTCAAACTGCTTATTGGATTGATCTCTTTAAAATGAATTTAAGCCATGGTTTTTATGATCAAATGCAGTTTATAATGCATCAATATTCTTCTGTTTTTGGTTGATAGATTGTGATTTAGCATTTTAACCATTCTAGCTCATAAAGTAGAATTAGTCCTTTTATAGTCCTTTTAATGCTTCTGTGTTAAATGCTCTTTGCTGTCATCTAGCTTATTTGGCTTTCTTAATTCCATTTCTTATTGCTTATTAGGTGTAGGTCTATATCTGTTTTAGTTTTGAGTCTTTTAGTTTTTGCTTTTTTTAGTCTTAAATTTAAGCTTAAAAGAATCACTTTAATTCAAAAAGCCAAAAACCACTAGTAGTGTAGCTGTCATTTTCTCCTTGTTTTTTTCTAGCTTATTTCTTAGGCTTATCTGTTTAATTCCTGCTTATTTATGTCTTTAGGGTATAGGTGTTCAGCTGTTTTAAGCTTGTTACCCTTTTCTTTTAGCTTATTTGGTCTTAATTCTAGTTTAAAAAGTGTCAAAAATCTTTTTGAGTTTTCTTAGTGTCTATCTGTCTTAGTGCTTTAAATACTTTTAAGCTTATGATTTTTGCTAGTTACCTTATTTTTAGTGCTTACTAGGGTTAGTTTAAAGCCATTATTCTTGATTTTCTAAATCTTTCACTCTTATTTAGTTTTTTCTAGCTTATTTTTCAGCTTTATCAAAAAGTCTCTTTATTAATATTGTTTATTTTTGCTTATTTAAGCTTTTTCAAAAAGAAAATTTTAAAAATAAAAAGTTTTGTCAAAAAGGGATGCCACAGGTTTCGAACTTGTGACCTCCCCCTTAGCACACCAACGTATTTAACACACACACCTTAACCAAACGCGCCCTTGGGTCTTTTCTGTTAACCATTTGCACCATTAATTCTTTATACACATTTTCAGTTTATGCCTTTTAGCTTATTCAGCTTATTAACTGCTTATTGAAAGTGCTTTTTGGATTCTTCTTTTTACCATTTCCTCAGTAATTGTCTTAAGTATTTTTGGTAATTTTTCTAGTTTTTTATAAATTAGTTTAGTATTTTTAATTAATTTTCTAGATTAAAATAGTTTTTAATTCATAATAAATAAAATAAAAATCAAAAAAATATAATTCTTTTTTCTAAAATTATTTTTAGTCATTTAGGATTTATAAAAATTAAATTTGCATTTGTAGGGCTTAATTTTGTTAATTTAGATTTTAAGTCGCGTTTTTTTAAATTCCCGTTAACGTTTTTAGATCCAATTTTTAATTGCCTTGTTTGTTTGCTTGCCTTTAGTTGCTTTTGTGTTTAATTTTTTAGAAGTAGAATCAAAATTCAAAATATTTGATATTCGAGCATCAAACAAAATACTTTTGTGGAATTCAAATTCACCTCTTGTCGGGATACGACATCCGGGAGATATAATATTGTTTGTCCTCAAGCAATTTTCTTATCAAACGGGATACTTACTATACTATAATTAGTTTGAGATATTTAGGATATATACTTAATTATATATAGACTATTTGGATCGAATCAGGCGGATGTTTAACCAAACAAATACACACATAAAAATACATGTAAACAAATACCCATGTAAACGGTACGTGGGTAAATCCGTGTGTCTAAACTTGCCCACAAATCACACGCTAAAAGTTGCCTACGAAAAAATAGATTGGTGGCAAGATGAATATAGACACAAAATTACCCACATATTTACTATTGACAACATAATCCATGGTTAAGTCATGGGAAATATTCTTGCGAAAACAATTTACTCACGTATTACAAACAAAATACAACTTCGTGAGTAATTCAATGGGTAAACTCGTTGGGAATTTGAGGGGAAGTTTCATCTATGTCTCATATATGTATTTATGGATAATCGGTGGGAATTTGGAGGGCACCTACCCACGAATTTAATTTCGTGGTTAATTTTCGTGGCTAATTGATAGATTTCTTGTAGTGGTTGCAATTGTATTATATCTTGTAAATTATTTGTGTACATTGTGAAGGTGTGTATAGTTGTTAGATCGTGGTGATCATAGGAAAGTTAGTTAGATCGTAGTGATCATAGAAAGTTTAGTTATATCGTGGTGATCGTAAAAAGTTTAGATAGATCGGGGTGATCATGTTAGTGTCTTGGTGAAGTGAAGTCTTGATAGTGCGGTTAGTATCTTAGTCCTCAAAATACAAAAGGTGTGGTAGATTGGTTATAGCTAGGATTAGAACTCGACATTTGGCTTAGTGTCGGAAATCGGTGTAAACTTAGTTGTGTCGGGTTTTCTCTGCCTAAAGGGAGTTTGTTGACATAGTGAAGAGAACTCTCGAGTTTGGTGCTCGGGGAGTGGAGTAAGGCGAAGAGGTGCTTCGTTACCGAACCACTATAAATCCTTGTATTGTGGTTTGATCTTTCTAACTCTTATCTTGCATATTTATTTATCATTTATTTACTTAGTTGTATTGTTCATATTGTGCACATATTGAGATCACATAAAGTCGAATCTAAGTTTTTATAAACAAAAGTTACGTTAAATTAAAAAGCGGTAAACTATTCAACCCCCCTTTTAGTTTTTTCACAATTGGTATCAGAAGCCACATCAAACAAGATTTTTAAAATAAATTGTATTTTAAAACTTGAATCGATCTATGGAATCGAAAAAATATTTAGAAGGGCAATCTATGCAAAGACCACCACTATTTGAAAGTGATAGATTTGTTTATTGAAAAAATATATTCGAAACTTATGTGAAATCAAAAGATAATCTTTGGCATATTATTACCTATGGTGATTTTCCTCCCGTTCAAAATAATTCCGAAACTAAAAAGGATGAAATTGTACCATTTGATAAACAAAGCGATGATCTCAAAAAGAGACTTGCCAAAAATAATGAAGCTAAAATGGTAATTTATAATGCCTTAACACGTAAAGAATATGAAAGAATTTTTATGTGTAAAACCGCAAAAGAAATTTGGGATACTTTATAAATTACTCACCAAGGTAATAGTCAAGTAAAAGATAATAAAATAGATCTTCTTGTTCAACAATATGAACAATTTATGATTCCGGAAGTGGAATCGATAGATTATGGATTTGCTAGATTTAACACTATTATTACTAGTCTAAAAGCACTTGATGAAGGTTTTTCTAACAAGAATTATGTTAGGAAATTTCTTAGGGCACTTCATCCGAAATGCGCGCAAAGGTTACGGCTATTGAAGAGTCGAATGATTTAACATCACTATCGCTTGACGAACTTATTGGAAACTTGAAAGTTTATGAAGTGATAATAAAGAAAGATTATGAAATGGTTAAAGGCAAAAGAGAACAAAATAGATCGCTTGCCTTAAAGGCTAAAAAGAAATCTAGTGATGAAGATAGTTTGACCTCCAATAGTGAAGACGAAGAATACACCATGGCCGTGAGAGACTTCAAGAAATTTTTTGAAAGACGAGAGAGATTTGTAAGACAACCACAAGATGAAAGAAAGTCATCCCAAAGAAATAAAGATGACAAGAACGACAAAAGCGAAAGAAAATGCTTTAAATGTGGAGATCCAAATCATCTCATCGGAGAATGCCCAAAACTATCAAGAAACTATAATCAAAGAGCCTTCATTGTAGGATCATGGAGTGATAGCGACGAAGAGGGAGAAGAAAAGACTAAGGACGAAAAATGTCTTATGGCTAAAGCATCCAATGAGGTATTTTTCGAAACCGAATTCTTTAGTGATGACCTATCATCGTTAGATGAAAAAGACTTAGATAGTGAATATAATCGATTATGCAAAGTAGGCCTAAAAGTCATGGCTAAAAATAAATCACTAAAGCTAATTAAAAATCGATTAGAAAATGAAGTACTCGAACTAAAAAATAAACTATCTAAATTAGTAAAAGGTAAAGAAGCTAATGGAGAATGTAAACTATGTCAAGACCTTAAGTTCGAAAATGAAATTTTAAGGAAGAAATTTTCAAGCTTAATCAATTTAATAATAGTAGTCACTCACATAAGAAAATATTAAGTTTTCAAAAACCATCCGGAGACAAATCCGGTCTAGGATTTAATTCGACCGAAGCATCAACAAGTGAGACTAAACAAGTAAATTTTGTAAAATCACAAGAGCTTGAACCTAAGCCTATTAGAGAAAAATTAGTAGAATCAAATTCAAGCCCAGAACCTAAATATATACTTATAAACAATACTAAAATTTCCATTGCAAGCGTCAATGAAGTAAAAAGTTTTTATAAGCCTTCCTTAAAACCCGGAGTCAGATTTACCAAACCCAAAATGAGATCTAAAACTCCTCCTCCAAAAAGAACTAATATTTCTCACTCTCGGTCTAAAACACCACAACCAAAGAGAGATTAAGGTAGACAAAATTATTCTAACATAAATCATTCAATGTGGAATTATTCACAACAACCAAGTTTTAATCCATAGGGAATGTGTTCACAGTATTTGTATCCGAATCAAATGCAACCTATGCAAAATATGTTCGGCACTAACAATTTCGGGCCCATGAGACATTGGAGACCAAATGGTTGAATTATTACAACATTTAGGTTGATTTATTTATGAACATTCTTTGGTATCCGATGAGTGGATTGAAGATTATACATTCTCAAATTCTATGACGGGGTTACCAAAAGATTTCACCTTCAAAGCTTTTTCACTTGAAGATGTTGAAGAAAACACGTTGTAAGCAAAGGTATGTCTTCTTTCCTATTCATTTAGAATGTAGATTACGTGCTAATTGTTAAATAATCATGTGTCAACATGCTATAAGTAATATCTGCTAAATAAAAAAAGGTTATAGTTATTAGAATACAAATTAAGCTTGAGAAAATAGTGTAGTAACTAGAAATGCCATTTGAAAAGTTATCAAGAATTAAGTAAAAAGCATGAAATTGCTCATGTTGAACTTTGCTCTCACGTAGTTGAATAAGGATTCTCTACGTACCTCTATAAAATGGAAATATTCTATGTCCACATGTAGTGAACTCACGTAGATGAAGAAAAGTGAGTTAGTGGGTAATAATTAACATAGAAGTATGATTAGTTTTACACCATACTCAAGCGCCGGAAAGGCATGACATCAAAACACTATGGATGAAACAAACTCCCTTCGTCTACGACATCCGCCTCGACTACATGTGTATAATGAACTAAGTCTATCAGAACTGTCTTATCGAGCTTTAACTCCATTCTATTATTTATCGTCACGTATTAATCTTCTCTCTTAATCGTGACAATTAATTATTTCATCCAAAGTAATTAATCTATTCAATTAACAAGAAGTTTATTGAAAACGTCACTAAATCTTCGTTAAATCTTCCCTCGGCTTGACAACTTGATTATCTCATCCGGAATAATCAAAGTATTTTTAATTAGCGAAAGGTTAATTAAAATATCAATCATCTCTAAACCTCTTCTCAGTCTAAAAATCTTGACAACTTAATTATTTCATCAAAAATTATTTAAGTTCATTTAATTAAACGAAAAGTTAATTAAATGTGTCAAGTATTTTCCTTTTATCTTCGACGTTATTTTCGAGACCTAGGTTATCTAAAATAATATTACTAGTAGCTCTTGACGTATTTTAATAATTGTATATTGATAAAACTAGTCAAAATCGAAAAACCGAGAAAAACTAGGTCGTCAGATAGGCGCCCCCTTAGCTCTAAGGGGACCTGCCATGTTAAAAGGGGCGGCCCCTTTATCACTAAGGGGCCCGGCCACTTAAAATCGCCAAACACCCTTTTCTTCTGCTAAATCCATTACCAAACACTCCATTTCACATTTCCCTCTTCCCCTGTAACTGTTGTGACGAACACACACACCCCAAACCATTAAAATTCAAACCTCCAAACACCTAATCGATCAAAATTCGCAAGGGGCAAACACCAACAACGTGATTAACAACATCTATTGTAAGATTTTTCATACTTTTCTCTTTCGATTTCATCAAATTTTGCTCTTAATCAAAATTGGATATTTTTCATATTTTTTTGTGTCTTTTATATTCTTGTGACCAGGTCTAGGTAATCCATAACTATAATGATTCCCGTAGTAATAGGAATTCAAAAATCCCAATAGGATTGAATCACTAATTTTTTTGGGTCAAAAATTTCATAAGAATATATATATATATATATATATATATATATATATACACTTTCAATTTTTTTTAAATTTCAAAACAAAAACTTATACATTGTTGATTCATGACAAAAACACGTTAAAATGATCATATATTGATTATTGAAACATACATATCTCAATATATATTTTTCGACATCATTAGTCAAGGTTTTCAAAAAAAGGGGTGTTTGGATCATTTCCTAGGATCATAGTCTAGAGTCGAAATAACCATCATTATATTTTTGTCACGTGTATAGACACATAACAAACTCATATTAGTCATCAAGATATATAATTCATATATATATATATATATATATATATATATATATATACACACATTGATATATTAAATAAAATTTCTAAAATAAGGAAGCGTTTGTTTTATCATTTTAAAGTGTAGTCTTGAGTCAAAATAAACACCATTTCATTCTTGTTAAGTCATATGTAATGAACTCATACTGGTCGGAAAAATATACAACTTAATGTATATCTTTCGACGCTCTTAGTCAAGTCTTTCGTTAATAAAGGAGCGTTTAGATTATTTCCTAGAATTTTAATCTAAGATCGAAATAATCCCCACTCTACTTACTAAATAGAAATACTTGACGAGATTACACTAGGTGTCAAAATATATAATTCAATATATATTTTTTGATACTCTAGATTGAGTCAAAATTAAACTAAGGAACGTTTGAATTACTTCTTAGGTTTTTATTTTTAGAGTCGAAGTAATCTTTGTTCCACATATGTTGTTTTTAAAACGTCATTTTTTAATATACATTTCTTTTGTAGTAATATTCTATTTTGTTGTTGTCTTGTTTAGGTGATAAACATGCCTCGAGCAATTATTGGTGATACCTCCCTCACTAAATCATATATCCCTAAAGTATCCGAAATACCCGCTTTCTCTCCCGTCCTTGCTCAATTCTATAAACCAATCGAAAACCGTTGCATTCACGAGGGCCGAGTCGTGGATCAACTCTATAACAAATCCAACGGCATTGAGCAAATGTTCACCAATATTCGCTTTAATTGTCTTTTCGAAATCAATGAGCCAATCGTTCCACGATTCATTTTAGACTTTTATAGTCAAGCCAAAGTCCAAATCGATGAGTACGGTTATCTTCTAATCTCATTCATGGTTCAACATGAATTCATCACTCTCTCATTTGCACAATTCGGTCAAATTCTCAGAATTCCATATAATGGTCAAGCCGTCTTTCACGAATGAATGAGATCTTGCATCACTTGCATACTCCCAAGAGACTGAGGGACCATATCATACCGATCTTCCTAATCCCGACAAAATTTGTCGCTTTCTTCAATTGGAACGTACCGAGTCGAATCGTACCATCAAAAGCAAAAATGTCATTCTCACTCCTAATCAAATTCTCACCAAAGAATTAAGACAAGACATGAAGCGTTGGGAAGAATTCATTCGTGAGAATGTGTTCGGACTAGGAGGCCACCGGGACCATCTTCCGGCTAGTCTGGCTCACATGTTGTATTGCATTGTTGCCGAAGAACAATACAATCTTGCTTATGTCTTTGTCAAACGAATTGAATGTGCTAGAGCTACTCCAACTGCCAATCTTCCTTATGGCATGTTTTTAACTCGTATCTATCGACACGTCATGGAGCATTATCGTCATCTTGACAATGGCATTTATAATGTCGTTGATCTAGTAATGCGTCCACTTGCTCTACAACAAACTCGAAAACCTCAAAGTGATCATGGAATGCCTAAAGCCCGTCACTCCGTCTCATCATCATTCGCCCATCATTATGGATCTTCATCTTGCCATGGAGATGATGATGAAGATGAAGGTACTTCTCGTGCAAGTACTCCATCCCCTTCTACCTACCTCAACTCCCTTCGTCCACTCAATTACCAAAGATACGACATTCCCACTTTCTCTCAACAAGATGATGATCTTCTCTTCGAGCAACAAACTACCTTGCTCAATCAAATGCAACAAATCCATGAAGAAGTTAGAGGTGGATTCAAATTATTCTGCAAGGTATTGCGAGCAGTTTTTGAAAAGAAAAAGAAATGAAGATGTTGAATGATGATTAGCTCGATAGAATAATTTGTTTAGGACTTTGTGTGAACATATGTTTATGTTTAATTACTTGTGTGATGACCACCCGACTTAGTCAGAAGTATGTGAACTTGTTTAGCTTGCTTAGAACCTCTAATCATTATGTGTTATTAATACGCTCTTTATATTTATCTTTGTCTCATATATCTATACTAGTTGCATGCATATATGATATATTTGTTTCATGCATATATATGTTCACATAGGACTTGCTGCAAATTGATCACCAAAACAAAACTTTTCTCACAAAATTTTAGCAAAAATCAAATTTTGAGTCGTCTGAAAAGTATCAGATAGGCGGCCCCCTTAGCTCAAAAGGGCGCCCCCTTTATCAATAAGGGGGCCGACACTATAGATAAGGGGGCCGGCCATACAGATCACGAGCTTTACTATTTCTTTATGCTTTTTGACTATCTTTTACCTAGCCTTAACTATCCTTACCCAGAAAACTCAAACACATTTTGGAAACTCTTGAACTAATTTAAATTCATTCAATTTCCAAACTATTCTCTTCCAATAAATTCCCTTCAAATGTTTACTATCACTTCATCATCTTCTTCATCCATTATCAACCACCGTAAACCTCCATGACATCTACTAAAGCTTCAATTTCCAAACCTTCCAAAAGACCAAAAATAAACATCATACCTCCAAAACAATTATTCATTGACCTCGCTTATGATGACACCAAAACTCCTTCCCCAAATTACCAAGTCTTATCATCAAGTGCCCCAAATGCACCCTCAAAAACTCCATCCACCGTAGCCACTTCTTCATCCTCCATTAATTACAAACCCAAATTACCAACCTCCTCCACATCACCATCAACCAATGGCTACTTGAACTCACCAATGTCTCCTCCTCTAAGAGTACCTCCACCACCTCCAACTCAAGAAAGTGGATCAATGGACATCACTCTTACCCTTTCACCAATTACTCCACTTGACATTCAATTTAATACTCCATCACCCTCACCACCTCTCTTTGGTCATCTCATTTCGTGGAACCTTCTTGAAGCACATAGAGATTCATGCTTATGTTGCATTCACAACCGCACTCTCATCTTTGGGTTGAGAGATGAACTCCAATACATGTTTTCTTACATTGAACACATGCTCTTACATCCACCACCACCATTACTTTCTCCAAACTAAACATACTCTATGTTTAGTAACTCATGTTTTAAATAATTTTCAACCAAACCTTTTGCAAGCAAGTCATATGGAATTCTAGGAATATTAAGAACTTTGTAGCTTTTATTTATGTATGATGTTATATTATGCCTTAGGCATAATATATCTTTTTAATGCATGCTAGTTGTATGATTGTGTGTTATACACAGTTTTTATGTTGAATGAATGGACTTTTATGCCTTTAAAAATGCGATTGGTAAATTTGTTGGTTGTCTCCTATATGAATATATAGTTGAGTTTAGTTGATTGATGGTTGGCTAAAATTTATTGTCACATTGTTTAAATATTTTTCATGACATTGCTATATGTTAGAAACATTGGTGTTGTTCTTCTAACTTGTTTTTGTAGCAAAGTTACCATAGCTCGATTCCTTGGTGCCCTTAAACGAGGAGGACTACACATCAAGGGGGAGCGTTTATTCCGTCGACTTTACACATATTCATCGACGAAGCCTTTTTGATTCTACAAAAGGGGGAGAAATGGAAATAAAACTCACTAAATACTTATTTTAAAATAATTTTACATTTAATGAGTTTAGACTTTGTAATCATCAAAAAGAGGGAGATTGTTGATAGAAATAATGCCTAAAACGTTATTAATATTTTTCAACCTCTCTACGTTTTGATAATCACAAAATGTAAAAACGTTCAATGTAAAACTAAACGTAAACAAGTAATTAGTAGTAAAGTTTCATTTCAAAAATTTAATCACTTAAAGGTATGAATAAATAGATGCTTAATGCATTTTATGATCAAAAGAATTTTTATTCAACCTCACATTTTTTATTTATAACTTTTACAAAACATTTTTACATTTAAAATAAATATTTTGAATTCAATTTTTCTACCTAAAAACGGCTAGAAATATTCCAGAAAACACCTCCCCTGAAAAAGATAAAAAAGGGAGCGTCTTGGCTTGGGCGGCCCTCTTAAATATAAGGGCGGCCCCCTTAGTGATAAGGGGGCCGACACATGAGTTAAGGGGGTCGGCCAGACAAAAAGCTCCCAGCTTTGCCTATAAATACTGGACTGTTCCCTACTGATTTTCTCACCTCTTGCACACACATTCTTTCTGTTGTAAATCAGTTTATACATTTCTTTCTTTCCTTTGATCATTAAATCATAAGCCTTTGTTTCCAAGTGATCCAAGCTTATATCCTCTAGTGCAAGAGAAGAATACTTCTTACCATCAAGTGAAGAAGTATTATAGCTTAGTGTGTGTCCTTGTAACATTGTTACAATTGTATTATATCTTGTAAATTATTTGTGTACATTGTGAAGGTTTGTATAGTTGTTAGATCATGGTGATCATAGGAAGGTTAGTTAGATCGTGGTGATCATAGAAAGTTTAGTTAGATCATGGTGATCGTAAAGAGTTTAGATAGATCGAGGTGATCGTGTT
This sequence comes from Tanacetum coccineum, assembly GCA_026074375.1. Lineage (NCBI taxonomy): Eukaryota > Viridiplantae > Streptophyta > Magnoliopsida > Asterales > Asteraceae > Tanacetum > Tanacetum coccineum. The sequence goes on from BQNB010029055.1 coordinate 54,996, forward strand.
AGTGTCTTGGTGAAGTGAAGTCTTGATAGTGCGGTTTGTATTTTAGTCCTCAAAATACAAAAGGTGTGGTAGATTGGTTCTAGCTAGGATTAGAACTCGACATTTGGCTCAGTGTTGAAAATCGGTGTAAGCTTAGTTGTGTACGGTTTTCTCCGCCTAAAGGGAGTTTGTTAACATAGTGAAGAGAACTCTTGAGTTTGGTGCTTGGGGAGTGGAGTAGGGCAAACCACTATAAATCCTTGTGTTGTGGTTTGATCTTTCTAACTCATATCTCTTGTCTTGCATATTTATTTATCATTTATTTACTTAGCTGTATTGTTCATATTGTGCACATATTGAGATCACATAAAGTCGAATCTAAGTTTTTATAAACAAAATTTACGTTAAATTAAAAAAGCGGTAAACTATTCAACCCCCTTCTAGTTTTCCACAAGTTTCAAAAGTGTTTTGTATCGCTGCCTTTAGTATTATTGGTTGTGTGGTGGTTGACAAGTTAAACTCGAAGGAAATACATCGAAGTATACGTATTAGATATTATATACTTATACTATTTAAAGAAAATAGGCAAGTAGAACAAATAAGAAGTATATAAATAGATGAATAAGCAATATGTTTCAGAAATTTACTTGGTAAACCCCAAATTAACTAGATTAAGTGTTTAAATTATAAGTATTAACACGTTTTAAGTATACAAAATAAATAGTAGAAGTTTTATCATTTATAAATGTAACACCCCCAAATAGGGTCGCAACGGAATAGGAGTGTTACATCATAGATCAATAGCACAAGATATGAGAACGACCTCTAAATGAGTCGTTTGAAAAACTGATACATTGGAATAACTAAAATTGTTTGTTACAAAAGTACAACGGCTTAACATGTTCACTTGTAAATGTAAAGATTTTTGATAACATTAGATTCACCCTTATAACAACGGATCTGGAGGCTTAGTAAAATGGAAAAGAAAAGTAGCTATTGAATTAGAGAGAAAAGGAAAAGGATGGAAGATGTATGTTTTTGTAGAGAGAAAACACACACTTTCACACTTTACAAAAGTGAGCTTCTACCCCTCCATGGAAGTATAGAGGGGG
>BQNB010029056.1:0-13067 GCA_026074375.1 Tanacetum coccineum
GTTATCTTTAAACATAAGATTTCCTTACTTTGAAGACCGAGTTATGCACTGAAATGTACATAAGCCATTTTGATGAGCAAAATTTTGAAAGATTTTGAAAAACCTTATGAAAAATTTTGAATAAATTTTGCTCAAAAACAAGAAGAATTCTCTTCTTTTCTTAAGATAAGTGCACTAACACGTAGACTTTCTTTTCTTTAAACGCGGGTTTCATACAAAAGTATACGAAAATCATTGAAAAAAATTAGAAATGACATGTTTTAAAATGTTTAAACTCTTGTTCAAACTTCATTCACATGCCCGTGTCAATGTTAATCGACATTTCTAGGTATGTAAATGTTATCGATGCCAAGAAATATGCCGAGAAGATTCTTTTTGGTATTTTGAATTTTTTGATTTGTACTTTCTTTTTGAAGTTTTATATTTTTGTATTTTTCTTTTTGAAATTTTATATTTTTGTATTTTCTTTTTCAAAAATATTTTCTAACATAATTAAAAATAGAATGTTTAAACAAAGAAGATGATGATAAAATATTTACATTAGATGAACCCTTTGAAGAAATAGGTTTAGAAGCCATTGAAGTACCTACACTCAAAAAAGAAGAGTTTGCACAAATAACAGTGTTAGGAGAACATGTTTTCTTTCCTAATGGTGTTGCACTATCTTTTGTGTTCAGGCAAGTTTCAACAGTCTTTCCCATGGGAATCCACCTAAGACCAACAAAAGTAAAGATTCTACCCGTTGGTTTCCATGTAAAACCATATCTAGGAGGCGTTGTTTTCACATACACATCGGAAGTTTTATTTGAGGAAAATTTTGTTCAGTAGAGATTCGTCTTTCAGGTTTCTTAGATTCACTTTTCTTTTCTACAGGTTTGTTTTTGTTTCTAGTCTTGTGGGATTCTTTTTTATCATGAGAATCCACCACTTTAAGGAGTTTTGTTATACAAGTATCATGATTGCCATTAAAGATACATTTCTGGCATGTCGAGCAGACAAAGCGTTTGGAGTCCGAAAAAGAACTAGAATTCCTAAAGTGTTCTGCTTTGGGCACAACAGTTTTTGTTACACAACTACTCTTATTTGTAGGCAAATACCTAATTATTTTGATTTGTGCTCCTAGGTTTTGGTTTGCTACCATTAGTAGTGTTTTGTAATCTAGCAGAAGGCATCACACTAGTTTTAAAATTTCTATCTCTTTCTTGTATCTTTTTCTTAGCTTCCTCTAGGTAATGATTATGAACCATGTCATTTGAACTAAATCTTGGCATGTTTTTTAAGCTATTCCTAGATTCGCTAGATGCAATCACGTGATAAGGTTTTGCAAAAATAAATTCTTGAACTTTAGGAAAATAATGAGGAGTGACTGATTTAATAAATCATTTTTCACATCAACTTGGGAGGCAAACCGTGGTTTTGAAAATTTAGGTCGTTTAGAATTAAACGCATTCGATTCTCTAACAACTGAATGGTTTCTGAGTGGTTGTAAAGGTGGTTTCCCAAGATTGATGGTTTTGCAAACTTAGTATCCACACTATTTCATGTTACCTTTTTTAATTCGTTTTTCAAAGCAGCAATTGCAAAAACCTTTTCTTGAATCTGAGCTTCAAATCAAAATTTTCAATAGACTTTTTATTCAGTTGTGAAATTAGATAATCATTATGGTCTTTGGTCTGAACTCGTGTCTTTTTGATAGAAACGTAAAGATCTTTGTAAGTCTGTTTCAAATGCTCTTGTTCCTTATTTAAGTGATCATTTTCCGTAAGTAATTTAGCCACACTATGTTCCAGTTCGATGTTTATCGTTTCAATTTCATCAATGTCATATTTAGCCATACTTTTTTCTTTTGAAAATTGACCATGTTGCCCTGATTTTAAAAATGAATTTTGACATTTAAGCTCAAGAGCGATACAATGTGCTTCTATTTTTGAAAAATCTTTTTGAAATTAGGCAATGGTCTTTCTAAGACAGCGGTTTTCACATTCTAAAGAAGGATTTTGTTCAAACATCCCATTCTCATACACATGGCTATATGACTCTGATATGGTTGACTTAAACTTGGTTTTGAAAAATTCTGTCTGAATGTCTAAAATTAAACACTTTTCATCAAATTCGTCTTTAAGAGACATGACATACTTTAAATCATCTTTCATTTCTTTAACAAGACTTTGTTCAAAGCTTCTTAACGGATGATTTTTGTTTCTAGCTAATGGCTCAAATTCTTCGGAAAATTGATTTTGAACTTTCCTCATGATATCACCTTCATGATCCCAAGAAGTGAAGTATTCATCTCGATTAATTTCTTGTTTTAAAACATTTTGTTTTGCAATAGTTTATTTTTCAAAATTGAGCATTGAATGTTTGACAAAACAAGTATTTCATTGGAATACTGTTCTAAATGTTTTTTCAAGTTAACTTCTATTCTTTTTAAAGGAACTTTTGGTGTTTCTTCAAACTGAGTCTCATCATATACAAAGCCATGATACGATTGCGAAGATTTTCTTTGTTTTACCTTCAAATGTTTTTCAGCTTCACATTTTAACTCTTCTTCAGAAATGATCTTAGGATCAGAAAGCAAATATTTTCCCATTTCATCAATGTTATACAAACTTGGTGTTAACTACTTGGCTTTGTTCAGGACAAAAGGGTTTTCAACATCATATTGGTTGTCAAAGCTAAGGCCCTTTTTTCCTGTATTAACATAGTCTTCGTTTGGAAGCAACATATGAAAAGTCTGAGCAGTTTGTCCGTTTTTTGAAGTTTATTGTTAAGATCGTTTATTTATTTCAAAAACTCTTGATTTTTTTTCTAGTTCATTTTTCCTGTTTAAAAGTGGTTGGACATACTGAGCATACTTCTCAGTCTCTTTGTGGAACGACTTTTCTTTTTGACAAGCTTGCGATTTAAGGTTTGAAATTTATTCGTTTAAAAGACTAATATTTTTGCAGTATTCAGATTCATTTGTTGTTTCTTTTTCTAAATGTTTTTCTTTTTCCTTATATCTCTCAAGATCTTTTGTCAAAAAAGCATTTGCTTGCTAAGATTCGCTATTGACCTTAGTATAGTTTTCCACTTGAAGTTGTTCATGATTTTGTATCCCAAGAGCAAAAACATTTTCAAATGTATCATTGTTTGAGTGATGTACCTTAGTCAATGTGTCGTTGTCATATGAGGGTCCGACAGTAACATTCTCTTTTTCAGAAACAACCTTATCAACACATACTCTTTTAGCATCTGCAGCATATCCTGAACTACTACTTCTATCCTGCTGTTTTGTTGATGTATTGTCATATGTGCTTGCTTTAGAGTCCAAACCAGTATTCAATGCTATACCCTCATTGACCATTCCCTCTTGTGTCTACATCTTGCTTTCATTTAGCCATTTTTCAATCTCCTTTATTGTACGAACCTCTCGTGCTTTCATTAGACATTCACTTTCTTGAAGTGCTCTTCTACTGATGTTCATCTCGAGTGCATCCATGTAGTAGATTAATTCACGTCTGTAAGTTTAAATTTCTTTGCCCGTGTATTCTTGGAAGCGCTCTTTTAAAACTTGATTTTCACGATCTAAAGAATCTACATGGTTCGAGGTGAAGAAAGTCTCAAACTGTGTCCTGAGCACTTTAAAACATTTCCTTGACTCACACTCATGTATATACTCTTTTTTACGTAAAATAGTAAAAATATGAGGCTATGAACTCACCTTATGCAGTTGGTGAGTGAAGGAAATCAACGAGAGAATGTAGTAATCAACGACTCTAACCGCAACATAAGTAAAAGACGTGTCTTAGGAGCGAGGAAAATACATAACGAACGACGTATAAACTGGTTTGTATAGTTTGACATCATCCATATGTGTTTGTGCCCTCGTTTAATTAATAAAAACGTGTTTTGACGAAAATAATATGTCCTTTATTAAATTATGACATTTATACGGAAACTATTATTTTTGGAAAGCTTAGAAACTTGAACGTTAAATACGTCTTCTATAATCCGATAAGTCCATCTTATATCTAAAACGCACCAAAAAAACTTAAACGCCTAACTCCTACTTTTTATCTCGCTAAAGTATACTTTGCTTAATGGAGACTTGCTATTTTTAATAACCCTTAATGTCTTCGAAATTATAGTTTTTAGAAGTTTATAAAGCGTCTCAATAATATATTAGTGATACAATAGCATTCACTAAGGTATTCAAAGCTCAAACGGACCCAAAAACACTCGAAAAGCCCCTTTTAAAATCCTATCGGCTCATTATTTACTTATAGTGTCTTAAAAACGACTTAACTAAATCATGGTCTAAATCCTTCGTTTTTGACTTTCAAGCTTAACGAAAGTTCGCAATTTATTGTAGAATTTCATTTCGAACAACTTTCGTTTTATACACTTTAGCTGGTTCGGCCCCGAAAGGGGTCGAAACCTCGTTTTAAAATCGGGTCAGAATCTAAAACATAGCTGGGAAAAATATTACGTTTCGTCAACCTTAAAAGGACCATAACTCCTTCGTTATACGTCCGATTTTTATGTTCTTTATATCAAAACTGGTGTATGAACATCTACTATCATAATATTAAGGTTTAATCTTGTTAAAACATTTTTATGTCACCTAAACACACTTAATAAATTCGGGAAGCAAACTTATTTTGTCGAAATCACCACAAAACTTCACCACAACTTCTCAAAATCCCAAATTTATCCTAATCCCTTTCATCTACTTAATCCACGACAAAACCACTCTTTAATTCTAGCCCAAGCCCATCATCTCATCCACTTAACGCTACTTCTATCGGCTAATCTTTTGCTAGAACCTCAAAAGTACACATAAAAACGTAATATTAAAATAAAGTTTCAAACTTTGAAAAATAAGTTGTACAACCTTGATCATCTTAATGTTTTTGTTATAAAAATGGCCTCAAACATGGATGACATCAATATTTTAAGAAAAAAGAGTTGGTGAAAGAAAGATTTGTGTAGAAGTTTACACAAATGAAGATGATGATGACATTTACTTGATGACAAAAGAATGGTGAATAAAGTCTTGAACTTTAACCCCAAAAGCAACAAATGAAAACCTGAAATCACCAAAGAATGAACCCAAACACAATAGAAATGAACCACAATCGATAAACCGTCTTCAAATCTTGAATAATTGGCAACAAACACCAAAGTTGGTGTTGTTGTGGGTTCAGATGATGCAAGGGAGAGGAGAGGGAAAGGAGATGAATTTTTTTATAGGTGTTTTTAGTGAGAGAATATGTTTGTGAGGAATGAGTGAATAATGAATTGGTAAATGACTAAATACACTGAATTTGAATCATGGGTTTATAATTCTCCCAAGCATCCAAAGCTTATTGGTACAAAAAAGAGACCAACTTGAGATTTTAGTGGGTTTGTGTTGGTGCTAGGGGCGGAAAAACACAACAAGGAACAAGGGGGACCAATTTGATCAATTTTGAATTTATTCCATGCAAGGTGGCATCCAATGGGTCCTAAGATATTTATTCATGCACGTGATATTTTTCTAACACCGATTACGGTATCCGTAGAAATTGAAAACGCGTGATAACTTGAAAGAAAATATGAAAATTTAAATATCCATTCAAAAGGTAAGAACGTAATGTACAGCAAATGACTACGTTAAATAACAAGCTGGAACGCATCCGGTAACGATTCTCAGTTACACGCAGGAAAACTTCCCGGTTTTAAGTCAAATTGGCACGAAATTAATAAAAGTCAACTAATGCACGAAAAAGTCAAAGATGTTGACCAGGAAATTTATAGGGTGTCACATCCTTTCCCCGTTAAAAGAGCTTTGTCCTCAAAGGTTAATCCGTGTCATTTGGTGCAGTTACAGAGTTTGAAAACAAATGTGGGTATTTCTTTTGAAACTGATCTTCACATTCCCAGGTGAACTCGGGTCCTCTTCTCGAGTTCCACCGGACCTTGATGATAGGTATACGACTTTGCTTTAGATGTTTGACCTCACGGTCCATAATTTCTACTTGTTCCTCGATGAAGTAAAGCTTGTCGTTGATTTAAATCTCGTCTAACGGAATGATGAGTGTTTCTTCGGATAAACACTTCTTCAAGTTCGACACGTGAAAGGTACCATGAACTCGTCTTAGTTGATCTGAGAGTTCAAGTCGGTAGGCAACGGTTCCAACTTTAGCAAGAATCTTGAAAGGTCCAATATATCGTGGGTTAAGCTTTCCGCTATTTGCCGAAATGCTCACCCCATTCCATGGGGAACTTTTCCAGTATGACTTTATCCTCCACTTTGAAACTCAAGGGGTTTACGCCTCACGTCAGCATAACTCTTTTGGCATTTACGATCAACTTGAATTTGGCTTTTGATTTAAATAATCTTCTCGGTTGTCTCATGAACAATCTCTGGGCCAGTGAGTTGACTATCCCCGAACTCATCCCAGTAGATAGGCGATCGACACTTACGACCGTACAGTGCTTCGAATGGAGCAGCCTTAATGCTCGTGTGGTAACTATTCTTGTATGAAAATTCCACTAAAGGTAGATGTCTATCCCAACCTTTTCCAAAATCAATCACACATGCACGTAGCATATCTTCTAACGTATGAATGGTCCTTTCACTTTGACCATCGGTTTGTAGATGGTAAGCCGTACTTATGTCTAGCTGAGTACCCAAGGCTTTCTGAAGCAATTGCCAGAAATGAGAAGTAAATCTGCTATCTCTATCATAGATGATCGAAACTGGCACTCCATGCCTCGAGACTACTTCCTTCAAGTATTGTCTCATTATTTTTCTCCCTAGTAATATGTTTTTTCCTCATTGCAAGGAATGTGCAACCTTAGTAAAGGACGGTCAACGATTACCCAAATTATATCTTGGGCACTTGATGTTTTCGGTAGCTTAGTCACGAAATCCATTGTAATGTTTTCCCACTTCTATTGGGGAATCTCAGGTTGAACCAGCAATCTAGATAGTTTTTGGTATTCTGCCTTAACTTTGGCACATGTCAGACACTTACTGACGTAGGTGGCAATTTCTACTTTCATGTTGGGCCACCAATATGAATTCTTGAAATCATGATACATCTTATCAGATCCATGATGAATAAAGTACTTTGACTTGTGTGACTCATTCATAATCAAGTCTCTCAATCCTCCAAAACGGGGTATATATAGGAACCAAGATATATCAATTTCACAACATAAACCTTAGATCAAATGATAGAAAAGAGAGAAAGAATAAATAAGAAATATTAGATTAGGAGAAAGGAGTGTTTGGAGGATTCCTTACAAGAAGTGAAACAACCAACAACACCCTCTCCATCATGAAGATGGGTATTTATACCATAACCAAGGCCGGCTATGGATAGCCTTAATGGGCTATATGGTTTGGTTTCTTGGGTCGGGCTCGGGATTGATTTGGGCATTATCTCGATATACGTACAATATTAGATTAAATAACGAGCCCCTTTACACTTCTAGCCTATTACAAATATTAATATTATAAAGACCAAAGATTCCATGTTCAACTCAATATTTTAGGGCTAACAATCTCCCTCGAAGCAAGGTCTTTGAATTCTTAATTCCTCCTGAAGCAAGGACTTTAAATTCTATCTTTGAGCTCTTTGAGTCTTGCTCTTTATCTTTGTTGTAGGCTTGTTCCTTCATGATATGTGATCTTTGATCTTGAGCCTTTGTCACTGTCTTTCAACTTTGTCTTTAGTTCTGAGATCTTTAAATCTTTTCCTTGTTTTTTCTTTATCATCATTGCCATCTTGTGATCTTGTGTCTCGACCAACGTGCTCTTACTTTGCATCATCTTGAAAGCTAGCTAACAATCTCCCTTGACAATCTTTATCTTGATAATCTTGATATCTATAAGGAAGATCTTGAATATCAGAGTTTGCGAAAGTCTTTGAATTTAATTCTTGAGCTTTCTTGATTCTTAAATCTTGATGCTTATAGTATATCTTTGTGGCTTGTGTATGAGCATAAGTGGTTAAAGAATCCAACCTACTAGAATGAGGCCTGCTACATCGCGATTGTACCATTGGATAGAGTTTCTCACTTAAAGCGTAATATCCTCTAACACAGATGTATTAGATTCACGATGCTTGTTTGTTCGCATTACGAGAATGTCTGAAAGCAAACAACATGCTAAGAGTGAATTAGATAGTTACTATCTTTCTGATTGAGTTGTCAATTCATTTACTGGACCAAATCGATATCTTAGTTGACACAAGCTTGATTCATATAAAACACGCAATTCACCTACCACAAGCTTTTTGATATAGGCTCGGGAAGGAATTCCATCGTCACTGGAATACTAAAGAGTATCAATCTGATGTTATGGCAAAATTCACAAGGATAATGCGTAACTCTTGATAAAAAATTGTGGAACTTAAATGTATTCAAACAAGTGTATGTTATGAGAATGTGTCCAAATGAGATTTATTTAATTGATCTCTTAGCCTCTAGAACTCGATTAGTGCTTTTGATTTTAGATAATCGAAATCTGGGCTAACCTGCCACCATTTCAATACAACTAACTCGAGTGAAAATTCAAAAGAGTCGTGTGTATCTCGTGAATGAACATAGAATCAATTAATGAGAAACTTTAATGGCTGGGAAAGGTTGTGAAGTGCATCACCTGGGTCATGCTTCTTGTCTTCAATACCAAATTCACTTTGTGAAACTGCAAGTTGCCTTTGTAAACTATTTATGTTGTAGGACAACTTCTGTCTGAAGGTATCATGATTGCCACCAAAGTATCTTTTAATTGCCTGTTTAAATCCTTCTTCAATTCCCGTACACGCAAACCACTGTATATTCTGGAGATATTTTGAATGTTTCTTGAATAATTCAAAGTATACTGAGCAATCTTTTCTTGTATTAGTCTGTCTTTCTTGAAGCTGTTGTAATTCTATCTCTTCATAATTTAAAAATGAAGATTTCATTGAATGCCGATGTGTGAAATTGATTGAGGATTTTTAATAAATAAAGTGATGTATTGTGGTTTTAAGAAGTCTGAATGCTTTTGGGTAACGTTTGTTTGTTTATTGCTTATAAGGACTAACGGTGCACTTGCTTACACGTTTAAGGACAAATGGTTGTTAGATATATGAATAAGGGCTAACGATGAAAGAATTTGTTAACGGACAAACGAAAAAAATCTTTTAAAACTAAAGGTTAAATAAATAAAAATTTGAAAAACAAAGAACTATAAATGAAAATGTTTGAAAAAGAAAGGTTACAATTGAAAATGTTTTCAAAATCTAATGATTAATAGTAATAATGTTTATTAACCAAAGGCTAAAAATGAAAATTTTGAAACTTAAAGGATAAAAGTGTAAAATTTTAATTTTAAACAATATTAAAAAAAGGTTTCATGCACTAAATTCCTTCGTCTTCTTCGTTTAGTCATTTATACATTTAGGGTTTACGGTTTTGCATTGAAATGATCCCTATGTACGAATAAGCACGTTACGATGATGTACGAATGATCGCGATGCTAGTGAGTATCGTTATAGGACCCGTGATACGCGTAAAATATATAATATATATAATACTATGGAAAATTACCAATTTACCCTTGAGGACAAAGGTGAAAAGGAAACTCTTCAAAATATATATAATATAATATAATACGTATCTTAACCGGGAAGTATGATTTCCCGGGTCGTTTCCCCAACGACTTGTGAAATTGAGACCACGTTTGATGCTTGGACAATGATTTGAATGGGATACAAAGTTTGATTTGATTTTCTACTTCTACAAATTAGAATAAGCAAATGATAACAATTAAGAATGAAAACAAGCAACGGGAATTTAAATTTTAAATAAAAACGCAAAACGGGATCCTTAACCGGAAGCTACAAACCCTAAATTTATAAAATTAAACCTAAATCAAGTTTTTCTTTCTAAATGGACTCTATTTGACTAAAAAGTAAGTTTAAAGAAAACTAGAACAAAAACGGAGTTAAAATGAGCGTTAAAACACGAAAAACGAGAATGAGAACGAATCCCGTTCTTTAGAAAACGAAATTTTGCAATTTAAATCCTACGAAAGCAAAACTAATTTTCCTATGAACTTTAGGATAAAAGAAAATTTACTAAAAAAAATTTATATTTTTTTATTATTTTTCTATTTTTATGATTTTTTAAAGTTTTTAAAGAAAATAAAAGATTAAAAATACTAAACAAACTTTAAAAATTCTAGAAAAAAGACAAAAAAATAGCTTAAACTATATAAATCCTAGGAAAAATAAGCCCGAGATTGTAGCTTATAAAATAAGCCACGAAATAAGCTTAACAGCTTATTGGGCTTATAAAGCCAAATTGAATATAAAGGATTTATTGTGTAAGAAATGATTGGATGAGCAATTGAAGCAAACTGGTAAGACGTGTGTATTGTGTGGGAGAGGTCGTGGGTTCGAGTCTAGCAATACCCTTTTTGCACTTTTTTTTATTTTTCAAAACCAAAAGCTCAAACCTATAGATAACACTTTTTTAAGCTACTTTAATAAAAGAACTACTAACTGAAAACCAAAAATAAGCTCTCTAAGAGCTTATCAAGAAGCTGACCTCAGAAAGTGGTGTTTTTAGAACCAAGAAGCTTAATTTCACTAATTTGCTTGCACAAACTTCAAATCAAGCTCTAGTTTGAAAACAAAAACTATTATAAGTAGCTTATGATGTGTATGATCTAAAAATGATAAGCTAATTTAACCATTATAACTAAAAGCTAACTGGAATTGAAGATCAAAACAGCAACCTCGGGAATTAACTCTTAAAAGCTCAAAAAGATATTAAGCTAAAAAGCACAATAAGCTATTTCAGATTCTAAACTTTTGAAAACTTAATTACCTATCTTTAAGCTAATAATCCAAATCATACAAACAAGTACTATAAGCTAGAAATTCAAATTAAGAAGCTAACCCCTAGATACTACTGGTTTTGGCTTTTTAAGGATTTTTGATGAACTTTTAAAGCTGATTTACCTAAGATAATAAGCTAGAAAATGAAAAATAGGTTTTAAACTATGTTAAGCAATGTGTAATCTATAAACCTACTGAATTTTAGATCCTAAGTCCTACTAATACTAGCTTAATTGAGGCTTAAGAAGACAACAGTAGTAACTGAAGTTACTACTGCTGATGCAATTGACAAAGGGGCAAAAACTATTATGCAGGTTACCTTAGTGGTTATACCTACATTACACACTCAAAGTGAGTGTGTTTGAACACAATTCAAACACAAACAAAGCTATAACAACTTGGATCAATAATACTCTTCCTAACTTATCTCAATTAATCCCCTGGTGCAGAGATAAGCATATTGCCCCTCAAAATGATTTTAAGCTTAAACTAACCTAGCAAACCTTTTTAAAGCTTAATCCATTATGAAAATCTAACTGACCAAAATGAAAACACAAATTAACTTTGACTTTTGAAGGTCAATTAGCATTAATCCAAACACCCCTTTAGACTATGGCAGTTTTCATTAGGCTCTTGAAATTAGAAACTAGTGAATAAATCCTTAATACCAGATAACCATTAGCTTATAACAAGCTTATCAAACACAATTCATCAACTAAATAAGCTAGATTTAAGAACCTAAAAGCTAAACTACTTATTTTTGGTTTTTTATGATTTTAAGACAAGTTAAAAAGTAAACTATGATCTAAGCTACAAAAGCTAAAAACAGATTAAAATGCATGATTAATAAGCTCAACTAAACAATTATAAGCACAAATAAGCAATTAGATAAGCTAAAATAAGCACGATAAGCAATTAAGCAAACTTAAGCTAGAAATCTTAAAACAAGAAAAGTAAATGAAGACTTACTAGTAGCTTTAGCTAAACAAAAGCTATTAGGCTCAAATGAGCTTATCAACAGCTATGGCTTATCAAAGATAAGCCAGTAAAAGTCCATAGAAGCTCTTCCATTGCTAGCTTCTCTTCCAAAAGCTTGAAATCCAAACAGTCAAGGTAATAAGCTGATTTTAAATGTTTAGGTAGATTAGATGATTAAATAAGCTCAATCATAAGCTTATAGACTTATGAAAGCTAAACTTAGCTTATGGAAGCTTATCAAATAGTAACTAGTTAATTTGAGCTTATTGAGAAAAGTAAGAGCTTATAACAACTTATTTAAAGGTAAAACTTAATTTCATTAATTAAAAAGAAGCTGATTACATTATCTAAAAGGAAATTACAAGAGTTTTAAATGAGAATTACAATAAGCTAGTACTAAAAGCTAAAAAACTAGAAAAAACGTCCCCTTATGAGTGTGAGAGTGAGTCTTTTTAAAGCAACCAGCTGAACCTTCTAGCCTCTTGAGCTCTTATCAATCTCTGCCATACATTCTCTCAATGATTGGAAGATCATCTTTAGCCGTTGGATCTCTTTGATAATCACACGGATTGCCAGCGTGGCAATCCGTGATGTGACCCTTGTGTGCTTGTTTTGTGAGCGTTTGTAGTGTAAAATATCCACTTCCTTATGCTTTCTCATTTGCCACCATGTCATTCTTTCTTGGGTTTGACCAATAGGGTGCGTTTGATGATGCACAACTCTGCCCACGTTGATCCTTAACCCTTGAATTACCCATTTTAACCTTCAATTAGCATTTGCCCATTGATAAGAGGAGAGGGCATTTCGAGGAAGATGATGAACAGTGAAACTGATTCACCCGCCAAAATTTTAACTGAGAAGGTAAAGGGAAATTAGTTTGGGTTTTTGGCAAATTCGGTCCCTTTGTTTGTATAATAAAAGTCCAAGTATAAACTATTTTCCAAACTTGGCAAGATTGGTCCATGGACTTAGCATTTGTTGGTTATAGGCTTAGGGACTAATATTGTAATTTTAGGATTTTTGTCTTTTAGTGGGTTTGACTTTGGTTGACCTGAATTCCCGAATTCTTTTGTGCTCTTCCGTTTTTGTGTTCGTGTTTGCCCGGTTTTAACCGTTTTCTTGTGGTTTTTGCTTTATCCGTACCTACACATACAAAATACAAAAACAAGCATATTTTTGCCATTTTTATTATGTTTTTGGTCTTAATTGGATTTATTTTGATATAAA
>BQNB010029056.1:13528-32957 GCA_026074375.1 Tanacetum coccineum
GTGTTTCGGGCTCAAAGCCCAAGTTAAACCAAGCCCGGCCCATTTAGAAAGCCTAAGTGCCAGGCTAGTATAAATACCCCTTCACCACACTTAGTGAAGGGTGTTGGTTACATTTCACTTCACTTGTAACTCACCACTTCTCTCTAATCTAATTGTTTCTCTCTCTACTTTCTCTCTCTAAGATTTCTTACTTTCTAGCATCTTGGTATAGAACATAGTTGTGTAATGGATTAAATACATGGGATAACAAACTTCAAGATGATTGTGATGTTCAAGCAACAAATATTATTCTTCACGGTCTTCCACCCGAATATGTACACACTTGTTAACCATCAAGAGGCGGCTAAGGATACTTGGGATAAAGTCAAGATGCTAATGAAAGGCACTGAATTATCATACCCAGAACGTGAATGCATATTGTATAACTTATTTGATAAGTTTGCTCATGTTTCAGGTGAAACATTGTATGAGTACTACTGGATATTCTCTCACCTGATAAATGACATGCATACTATTAGGATGACTATGCAACAAGTTCAAGTCAATACCAAGTTTCTAAATGCTCTTCCATCAGAATGGAGCAAGTTTGTCACTGATGTGAAGTTAGCTAAGAGTTTGTATACTACCAACTATGATAAGTTGTATGCATATCTTAGTCAACATGAACGAAATGCTAATGAAGTTCGTATCAATCGTGAAAGATATTCGGATTCTCTTGCTTTCGTAGCCAACTCTCCAACTCTATACAATCCATCTTAGCCACCACAACATTCAGGTTATTCAATGTATCCACCTCCTCAACAATTCACACTAATTTATGCAGCACCCATTTATCATCAACACCATCATACTCCAGTCAATCCACAACAACATCCCGTTTCTCCTCCACCATTAATATCTCCTTCAATGACACAACAATCTCAAGCTGAATTTCCCCAATTGGACTCCAGTCTCGCTGTTCCTATGTTTCAGCAAAGAGAAGATCCGATTGAATGCATCAACAAAGCAATGGCATTTCTGTCTGCTGTAGCATCAAGGTTTCCATAATCAAACAATCAACTCAGAACATTGTATAATCCTAGAAATCAAGAAACCATTCAAGATGGTAGAGTCACAGTTCAACAAGTTCAAGGAAGACAACATCAGAGTTATGCTGGTATAGGAAACAGAGGAAATGCTACTATTTTAAAGGGAAATGTTACAGTTGGTCCACCAAGAGTTGTGACGTGTTATAACTATCAAGGAGAAGGGCATATGGCGAGACAGTGTACTCAACCAAAAAGGCCAAGGAACATTGCATAGTTTAAGGAGAAATTGATGTTAGCAGAAGCTCAGGAAGTGGGTCAGATATTGGATGAAGAGTAACTTGCATTTTTAGCAGACCCTGGTATATCAGAAGCTCCAGTTGCTCAACGGACAATCCCTCAGAATTTACCTTTCTAGACAGATGACTTGGATGTATATGACTCGGATTGTGATGACTTATCCTCAGCTAAAGCGGTTCTGATGGCAAATATTTCAAGCTGTGATCCTGACATTCTCTCTAAGGTACTTTATTCTGATTCTTATCTGAATGATATGATTAATCAGGATGTGCAAGAGATGCAGTATTATGAACAAACACATGTTGATGATTTTGAAGAAATGAGATACACAGTGGTAGTAATATCATTCCGTACTCTCAATATCTGCAAGAGTCACAAGATGCAGTTATTCAGGATATAATCATTCTGCACCTAATGATTTATTGGTGCTATACTTAGTTGAACAAATGACAGATCACGTAGCTCATTTAGATAAGGAAAATCAGACAAATAAAATGGTAAATGAATCATTAACTGCTGAGCTTGAGAGATACAAAGAACGAATCGCCATTTTTGAACAAAGACTTAATGTAGATTTGAATAAAAGGAGAAAGTTAATAGATTCTTAAATGGATGATTTAATTCGCGATAGAAATGCAAAGCTTACTGCTTTTCAGCAGGAGATCGATACTCTTAAAGAAACTCTTTCTAATAATGTCAAAGAAAAGGAGTCTTTATCAAAAATGTTAACTGTTTTCAAAACAGAGTCTAAAGAAAAAGAGTCTAAGTACGTTAACAAGGAAATTGTTTTGGGAAAACAAAATAAAGAACTAGAGAATATTATTTGTAAGATGTATCGATCTACGCAAGCAATGCATATGCTAACGAAACCACAAGTTTTTTATGATGACACTCACAAACAAGCTCTTGGTTATAAAAATACTTTCCATCTTAAAAAAGCTCAGCGGATTCAACCAACATTATATGATGGTAGTGTTATTGCTAAAGACCATGCTGTGATTTCTGTGATTGATGATGAAGAGACATTGATTTTGGAAGAAGATAGTCGATCAAAGATGCTTGATAAACAAAATGATCCAATTTCAATACAAAAGAAGATTAAGATTTCTCCAATTGATTATTCTAAACTGAATAAGATTAAAGAAGATTTTGGAAAACGTTTTGTCACTCAAAAAGAATTGTCTGCAGAACAAGCTTTCTGGTTAAAACATTCTTCCCTTTTTGAAACACTCGTTACGTCACATACACCTGTTAGAATCGAAGCTCCTAGTGAACTTTCTAAGGTAAGTTTGGTAAATGAAAGTCTTAAAAAGCTAAAATAACAACTGGCCAATTTTGACAAAGTAGTGAAAAAGAGACTAACATCTGATGCTATTATAGCGGGGTCTTGGGGTTTTGAACATACAAAAGAGTGTTTTCTAACTGAAATAATTCCATTTTTAAAAGTTTTAAAAGACACATTTATTGCGGTTAATAAAACTCTTCTAGATGAAATTACTGAAGTTCAAACTGTTTTTAACCAAATGGAGGCTGCTGTTGATTAGTGTTCTGTAGATAAGAACGTTTTTGAAATTCAAATAAAAAAACTTAGGATTGATAATGATCAACTCTTGAATCAAATCATGTCTCAGGAAATTATGCATATTGTTGCGAATTCTGTGGATATTCTTGATGTGAAAAAGTCATGCGTGAATGATTGCAATAAGTGTCTAGAACTTGAGATTGAGCTTTTCAAAAAGAAAGATTTCATTGAAAAAGAGGCTTACGATAAACTTGTCAAAAGTTATTCGAATTTAGAAAAGCATTGCATTTCATTGGAATTAGCAACTCAACTTAATAAAGAGATTTTTCAAAGAGAAAATTCTGGTGAAAACACAAATGCTCCCACATTTAATCAATTATTTAAACTAAATGAATTGAAAGCTCAGTCACAAGAGAAGGACACAGTCATTAGAAAGTTAAAGGAAAGAATTAAATCTTTGAGTGGAAAAGATAGTGTCGGAAATGTAAAGAAATATATTGATGAGATTGAAACAATCAACATTGAATTAGAGCATAGTGTGGCAAAATTACTTTCGGAAAATGAAAATTTGAGAAAAGAACAAGAGCATTTGAAATTAATTTACAAAGACCAATTTGACTCAATTGGAAAGACACGCGTTCAATCAAAAGAACATTGTGACTCTTTAATTGCTCAAATGAATGCAAAGTCTCTTGAAAATTCAGATTTACATCGTCAACTTCAAGAAAAAGTTTTTGCTATTACAACATTGAAAAATAAATTAAGAAAACTTAAAGGGAAACATGTTGTCAATACTGTAGTTTCAAAACCTAATGCCATTCTTGCTCCAGGAATGTTCAAGCTCGACATAGAACCTATTTTTGCTAGGCTTAAGAACAATAGGGATGCTCATGAGATTTACATTGATAAGACTATAGAATATGCTGACACTCTTTGTGGATTTGTAGAATGTGTTAGAACACAATATCCTAGGTTTAACAAGTAATTAGAATCAACTTAATTAGAGTAACTAAAATACTGGTAGAATATAAGGTTAACGACCTCGCTCTTAGTGTTCGACACCCTACTTACCACGAAACTTCACCCAATCGGGTACACTGCCCATTAAAGTGTTGTTTTAGGATAAGTCGGCTAAATATAAATTTAAAACTTGGTAATCAATAATTGACCCTACATGACAGCACATCACAAGCCTTTGTTGACTTCTACAGGAGTAAAACCTACTACTAGTGCTAGCGGATCAAAGCCTTCAGGCAATACAAAAAACAATAGGATCACGCGACCACCACGTAGCAATCAGAAGAATAAAGTAGAAGACCACCCTGGTAACGTTAAATCTAGTTTGAATAAGTTGAATTATATTTCTGAGCCTATCGGTAATGCACTTGTTAAGTATTCTGAGAAAAATGCTAAGTTTGAATCTATGTGTGTTATATGTAAAAATGTTTGTTTGATGCTAATCATGATATGTGTCTTGTTGATTTTGTAAATGATGTGAATGTGCGTTCGAAATCTAAATCTAAAAGAAACAAAAAGAGAAAAGCTTGGAAACCTACGGGTAAAGTATTCACTGATGTAGGATATAAGTGGAAACCAACAGGAAGATTTTTCACTATAGTTGGTAACTCCTGCCTTTTTACAAGGATCACTCCCAAGAAAATAGTGCATCTTAAGGAACCACTCCTAAGTCAGCTGAAAAACCAAAACCAGCGATTAAATTCTATAGTAGGATACCTAAACAAATAAAAATAGTAGGTTCGAGTAAAAAGGCTAAGATTGTAGAATCTAAAATTGCTAACAACTCAGAAACCACTCATTTGTGGGGATCCAATGCTACAGATGTTCCATCTTCTTCTTCTCTTGTCAATGACAATTTATCCAGATTGTTCTCTGGTATCTGGACTCCGGATGTTCAAAACATATGACAGAGAACCACTCTCAGCTCATGAACTTCGTTAGTAAATTTCTGGGAACTATTCGATTCGAAAATGACCAAGTTGCAAAGATAATGGGGTATGGTGACTATCAACAGGGGAACGTAATTATCTTAAGAGTATATTATGTTGAAGGGCTTAGACATAACTTGTTTTTCTGTTGGACAAATTTTGTGACACGGATCTTGACGTTGCATTTTGGAAAAACACTTGCTTTATTTCGGAATTTAGAAGGTGTTGATCTACTTTCAGGCTCCCGTGACATAAATTTGTACACAATTTCTCTTGATGACATGCTAAAGACTACTTCGATCTGTCTTCTATCAAAATCTTCAAATACTAAGAGCTGGTTATGGCACCGTCGTTTATCGTATCTCAAGTTCGGTACTCTTATCAAGCTAGCCAAAGACGGTCTTGCACGAGGTATTCCAAAGCTTAAATTTCAAAAAGATCATATGTGTTCAGCATGTGCATTAGGAAAAAGCAATAAATCTTCTCATCAACCCAAACCTGAAGACACTAACCAAGAAAACTATATCTTTTGCATATGGATCTTTGTGGCCCGATGTGTGTGGAGAGCATCAACGGGAAAAAGTATATCTCGGTAATTGTTGACGATTACTCTTGATTTACTTGGCTTAAATTTTTGAGATCAAAGGATGAAGCTCCTGACGCCATCATCAAATGCATAAAAAATATTCAAGTTCGTTTGAATGCCACTGTCCGTTATGTTAGAACAGATAATGGACCTGAATTTGTCAATCAGACTCTTCGTGATTTTTATGAAAATGCTGGCATTTCGCATCAAACTTCTGTTGCTCGCACTCCTCAACAGAATGGCGTTATCGAAAGACGAACCAAACTCTTGTGGAAGCTGCCCGCACTATGTTGATATTTTCAAAAGCTTCTCTGTTTCTATGGGCCGAAGCAATCAACATAGCTTGTTACACCCAAAACCGTTCTCTAATTCGTCTCCGATAAAACAAAACTCCATATGAGCTGATGCATGACAAGAAGCCAGATTTATCATTTTTTCATGTCTTTGGTTCACTATGTTATCCAACCAATGACAGTGAGGATTTAGGTAAACTAAATGCAAAGGCCGATATTAGTATTTTTGTTGGATACGCACCAGTAAAGAAAGCTTTCATAATCTATAACAGGAGAACCCGGAAAATTATGGAAACCATTCATGTGACGTTCGATGAGCTGACAGCAATGGCTTCTGAACAATTCAGTTCAGGGCCCGGGCTTCAAGTATTGGCTCCTGCAACATCCAGTTCAGGACTCGTACCAAACATTATTCCTCAAAAACCTTGTAATCTACAAAAAATAGATGATTGGGATACTTTGTTCCAACCCTTGTTTGATGAATACTTCAATCCTCCAACTATTGTTGTCTCTACAGTTCCAGTAGCTGTTGCACCAAGAGCTGTTGAAATAGCCGATTCACCTGTGTCAACATCCATTGACCAAGATGCATCATCATCAAGTATCCCATCAACACAAGATCAAGAACATTCTCTAATTATTTCTCAAGGTGTTGAAGAATCACCTAAAACACCACTATTTCATGATGATCCTCTTCACGAATTTCTTTATGAAGACTCAACTTCTTAAGGATCGTCATCTAATGTGAGACCATCCCACACTCCATTTGAACTTATTGGTAGATGGACTAACGATCATCCAATAGTAAACGTGATCGGTGATCCTTCTCATTTAGTCTCCACCAGAAAGCAACTCAAAATCGACTCCATGTGGTGTTACTTTGATGCCTTCCTAACTTTTGTAGAACCAAAGAACTTCAAACAAGCATTAACTGAACCATCATGGATCGATGCAATGCAAGAAGAAATTTATGAATTTGAAAGACTACAAGTTTAGGAATTGGCGTCGTGTCCAGATAAAGTCATGTTGATCAAACTTAAATGGATTTATAAGGTCAAGACAGACAAATTTGGCGGGGTACTAAAATATAAGGCTAGATTAGTTGCTCAGGGGTTCAGGCAAGAGGATGGAATCGATTTCGAGGAATCATTTGCACCGGTTTCAAGAATAAAGGTCATCTGTATCTTTGTATAAAATGCAGCCAACAAGAATATGACGATCTTCCAAATGGACGTCAAAACGGCTTTCTTAAATGGCAACCTCAAGGAAGAGGTCTATGTTTCTCAAAGAGAAGGATTTATTGATCAGGAATACCCATCGCATATGTATAAGCTCAAAAAGTCCCTTTACGGTCTCAAACAATCACCATGTGCATGGTACGACATGCTATCCAGTTTCCTCATTTCACAACATTTCTCCAAAGGTGCAGTTGATCCAACACTCTTCACACAGAAAGCAGGAATTGACTTATTGTTGGTACAATTTTATGTTGACGATATAATATTTGCATCCACTAATACTGCTTTGTGTAATGAGTTTGCTAATCAGATGACCACTAAGTTCAATATGTCGATGATGGGGCAGATGTCATTCTTTTTAGGATTATAAATCTCTCAAAGTCCCAGAGGCATCTTCCTAAACCAATCAAAATATGCTTCTGAAATTATTAAAAAAATATGGTTTGCTAACTAGTGATTCTGTAGACACACCTATGGTGGAAAAGAATAAAATGGATGAAGATCTATAGGGGACACAAGTTGATGCTACACTTTACCGTGGAATGGTTGGATCCCTCATGTATTTGACATCCAGTAGACTCGACCTTATTTATGCAGTCTGCTTATGTGCCCGATATCAGGCAAAGCCTACCGAAAAGAACTTAAATGCGGTTAAGCAGATCTTTTGATACCTAAAGGGAACCATTAACAAGGGACTCTGGTATTCGAAGGATACCGATATGTCTCTAACAGCATATTCAGACGCAGATCACGTGGGGTGTCAGGACACTAGACGCAGTACATCAGGAAGCGCTCAATTCTTAGGTGATAAACTTGTTAGGTGGTCTTCCAAGAAGCAAAAGAGCATTGCGATATCGAGTACAGAGGCTGAATATATTGCCTTATCTAGGTGTTGTGCTCAAATCTTATGGATGCGATCACAGCTAACAGACTACGGGTTTACATTCAATAAGATTTATTCTGTACTGCGACAACAAAAGTGCAATTGCTCTATGCTGCAACAACGTTCAACACTCTAGAGCAAAGCACATTGATGTACACTACCATTTTATAAAGGAGCAAGTGGAGAATGGAATAGTGGAACTTTACTTTATTCGAATGGAATATCAACTGGCTGACATCTTCAACAAACCATTGCCAAGAGAAAGATTCAACTTCTTGATCGAAAAGCTGGGTATGAGAAGCATGTCTCTAAAAATACTAAAATGTCTGACATAGGAGGAAGACGAGTAATGGTGGTAACTCATGAAATATCTTGTGTATTATATGTATATAAGAAAATCATAAAAACACAAAAAAGATTCTTCATTTCATATAAATTTTTCAAAAAGAAAATATAAAATATAAAATCATAAAAAGTGTTGGATCGATTTACTAAATAGATCTTAACCTTCAGCTTGCAAAGAGTTTGCTCCTTTAGATAATTCTAAAGCAACAATAATGAAACACTGAGTAAACGCTATTGATTATGCGGAATCTAATCAATAATGCTAAGAAGAACAATATTGAATATCACAAAAGAACTTTTATATTAAACTTTAAAATTGCCTCTAGGTAACAGATTACACAAAAATATGGATGACTGATTTGATCTCTATGATTATTGTGTAGAACTATATCTACTAACTAGCCTAGGGTTCTCTTTTATAGTTCTAAGATTCCTATACGGGCTTTCAAAATGCGTATAACGATAATGCATATTCTTTCCTAAGTTATCTTATGCATATCTTTACTATATAATTCTGCGTAAAGTTAGACTTAACTATTACATAAGCAGTATCAAGATATGTAACAATTCTGTACTAAACTACGTTATCTTTCTTACAGTACTAACTATGTAAACTAGAAGAACTAAGACTACCATTTACACTAACAGATTGAACAGTCTGTTTATACAAAATCTAACAATCCTCCCCTAAACTTGAACTTCACTTGTTAACTTCAAGTTTCTTTAGTTTTCTTCAGCTTGAGCTTTTGAGGATTGTATCCAAACACCTTTTTAAGTCCTTAGCTTCTTTTGTCTTTAGTCTTTGTCTTCTCTTCATCACAGGCGGGGCTTTTTTATTACAGCAACATCCAACTAAGTTGGCTTTGTAGTTTTTGGCAAACTACCAGCCATCAACGGATTTGATAAGTCTTTACCATGAGCCGTTTGCTATGGACTAGTCAATGCTTCATTGCAATAACAAGGTAACATTGCATAAACCTTTATAGTTTTAGCAAAAACTAATCAGCTATAACGGAATTTGAGATCTCTTTACAGTAGTCGTTTGTTGGAGTACGCCGTATGCTGTAATGCTTTTACTGTGGTGCATTGTATTACATGCAGTTTTGGTAAATTGTCAATCCATTAACGGGATTTGAGAAGTCTTTACCAAAGCCGTTTGCTTTTGGGATAGCAGTTCTTTGCTATTAAGCATGGTGAACTGATGACCATTTGTTGTGTGGTGGTTAGCCAACACCCAAACCCTTCTCACTTCCATTATAGTCTATAGTTTCCAAAAATATGCTCACTGCTACTGAGAGACTCATCACTTTCTTATCCCAGCTTGCTTCTCAATCATCTTCAAGAGTTGATAACAAACTTCATCCATTGTCCCATCTAGAAGCTTCATCTTTAGCATCACTTGGCAAGCATCTTTTGACAAAGGATATTTTCTATCTGCTAACATATATATAGTAGATGCATCCAATGTTAGACAATGTACTACACAAGTAGGATAGTACCTCTAATTAATTATCTTCTGTTGAAGTGGCAAACTCCAGATTGCATCATCACTAAGAGGTGGATCAAACATGGTCTTGAGATCACCCCAAAGTACTCTGTCATACATCTCTTCTGGTCTATTTGCCCCATACTTCTTTATCACCAATCTGTACAACTCTATAAGCTCGTCTCTTGAAAAGTCTTTAAGTATGGCTCCAAAACTCATATAAATTTTATCAGAACCATCTTTTCTTATGATCTGATAAGCAGCCTTTTGACTTGATTGAGAAATGATCTTCCAATTAACAATAGTAGGAGGTTTTGTAGCAGTTGGAATAACATCTACTCCAATCTCTGATTCTGATGAAGCATCTTTGACTTTATCTTTCACATATGCTTCTCTTTCCTTGTTGAACTCATCTTGTGCAGTCTTGTCAATATTTATTCCCTTTCTTGCCTTTTGCTTCCTTCTCATTCCTGTTTTCTTAACTGGCACTTCAGTTTCTTCTTCTTTTACAACTTCATCTTTTCCCTTTGTGATTGAAGCATCCTCAATGTCAATCTTCTGTTTCTTTGAAGTTTCTTGTTCTAGCTGTAATCCATGTCTTTTCACTCTTGCTTCAGTTTCCATGGGCACAAAACTTTCAATACTCTTCATCAGTTTTTCAAATTCAGTCTTCAACTCTTCGAAAGAAAGCTTCTTCAATTGAGACAGTTTCCATGAACTCTGATTCTTGATGAAGGTACTCATGTATTCTCTTTGTTGTGCTTGTGTCATTGGCTTACTCCTTTTTGCTTTAGCCTTTTGTTCAGCATAGAACTTCTTCTTCTCATTTATCATTTCCACCATTCTTTTTGCAAAATCATCATTGCTTATACTTTCTCCCTGAAGACTCTTGACTACCTCTGTATTAGCTTCCAGTTTTGCCCTAATGGTGTCCCAATCTTCTTCAGTATAGAATTGTGCAGCTTTTTGAACTTCAACCTTTCTTTTCAGTTGTTGCTCTGACAATTCTTGTTCTTCCTGCACTCTTTTGGCTAACATCTTATCTAAATGAATCTGTTTTGCAACTTCTTCATCCATTTGAGCTTGCAATCTTATAGCCTCTTCCAATCCAGCTTCTTCTTGTCTTATTTGTTCTTTAGTCTTATGAGTAGCCTGGATATCCTCTTCAACCATCTGAGCTTTTCCTTCTCTTCTACCAGTATCAACTTTAGTACTACCAGTATTAACATCTTCAATACCAGTATTAATCTCAACTCTGCCAGTATTAATCTCATCCTCAGCATCCAATCCAGTATTAATCTTTTTAGCCATTGACCTTGCTCTCCTCCTATATCTCTTGCCCTTATCAGTCGACTTTGCTTTGCTAACACTTTGAGAAGCAACTTTTGACAAAGTTTTAGCTGCCTCTAAGATTGTAGGACTGATTTCTTCTTCTTGAGCCTCCCCTGAAGCTTTTGTAGGAGTAACAAAATCTGTTGACTTCTCTTTCATGGATTCTCTAACCAAAGAAACTAGAGGATCATCATCAATATCCTGTATTATCCTCCCCTGATCCTCTGGTTCTTCACCCTCTGATGCAGACACAATTACTTTCTTGGATTTCCTCTTCAAAGCTTTTTCTAGAGATTTCACCTTCTTTACCAATTTGAGCACTGCATTCCCCTAAGGTCTGTTTGGTGTCCTTTAACTCTTTCTCCAAACTAGTAACCCTGGTCACCAAGCTAGGTACAAGTACCATCAATTCATTGAGTTGTATACTGGCCTTAGCACTTCCTGATGTGTTACCTTCAGGGAGAGGTGCTTCATATGACCTAGGTGGTGAGGAATGAGGTGGTGAGTAAGGTGGTGATTGAAATGGTGAGTGAGGTGGTGATTGATATGGTGAATGAGGTGGTGATTGATGTGGTAGGGATGTGGATGGTAGTGGATCAACAGGTGTGGGATGGGGTTCAGCTGGTTGTGCTGATCCTTCACCTTGATCCATAGTTGCACCTGCCAACATAGCAGGCAGCAATGGTACAATATCCCCTGCATAACCCCTTTTCATGTTTGCAAAAAGCTTTTTGGTCAAAGTTAGGGCTAAATACTTTCCTTTATGTTCAGTATTAATGTCCAAAATAATTTGTAAAAATCTTGGATACATTAAAAAATTTGTATTACTCTCCAAGTTATGAACCATTCCATCAAAAATCATTTTAGAAAAATTATAAACCCTATTACTAGATAGACAGATTAATGCAGTAGCAACAGTACTACCAAATTGATCCCATCCACCAGACTTAGGGCTTAAGCAGTGTAAAATATGATGGATTAGAAATTTCCATTGGGGTGTAAAATTCTTTTTCCAAAAAGTTAATTTACCCTCAGTAACATACCCCAATGTGGCTAATCCAGCATATATTTCAGCATCAGATAAATTATGTATTCCTGTTGCATCTGCCAATTGAAGTTTACTTCTAACAGATGCCTCAGTAATAGTATACTCTTTAGAGTCTATAGATGCTACTAATTGTTGAGTCCCATTAGCAAGTGTTCTGACTGTGACAGTTTGCCAGAACTGTTTGACTAAGGAGTCATAGATAGTAGGATTATGAGTTAAGGCATACCTGAGAGATGTACCTTTAAGAAAATCCACTACCTCAGTGAACCAACCACTTTCATTCACTTGGTTTCTCAGAAGAAGCGACCAAATAATGCTTGTCTGAGTACTTTAGATTGGCCATATGAATACGTTGTTGAACAAAAGTCATAAGAATTCAAATTCTAGTGCTGGGTTTGATACGAGTGAATGACTAAGTACTGGTAGAGAGAGAGAATTGAGTTTTAGTCGATGAATAACAAGGTTTCATATTGGACCGACTGTAAAAGATCTGTTACTTTAGAGCCAAGAATGATATTTTATATAATAAAGTGCGTAATTAATCCAAATAAAAACCTATCTTAGAATAGGTGCGTCGTAAAAATCACTAACAGTAATATTAAAATAAGACTCTCAATTCAATTTCCCCACACAGCACCAATGTAATCAAACAGACTTAACATTAGCCTACCAGCACTAATAAAGTCACCAAAATAAACTTATAAGAACACCAGAATTAACTAATAGACTACCATAATTAACTCAGTACATATAACTGTACAGACCATATATTAAGTTATAAATTTACAGCACATCTTAATCAACTTCCCTACCTCCAATCCTTGCTTATCACTGAAATATTAGTCAAAAACAAGAACAATTGCTACAATCTAAATCATTGACAAGAACTAAACTATTTCCTACTACCAGAATAGAATACCCTATACAGGAATATAATTCATTGCTTGGTGATAAAATCATGAAACATACAATTAGGACCATTCCTCTGCACATTTGGTTGATCTTCAAGAAAATTAGATGCTTGCATAT
This sequence comes from Tanacetum coccineum, assembly GCA_026074375.1. Taxonomy (NCBI): domain Eukaryota; kingdom Viridiplantae; phylum Streptophyta; class Magnoliopsida; order Asterales; family Asteraceae; genus Tanacetum; species Tanacetum coccineum. The sequence goes on from BQNB010029056.1 coordinate 26,562, forward strand.
TCTCTTCTAACCTTTTGGTGTCCTTTGTTGTATACCTCTTAAAGGCATTATACCTAGAGGTAGAGTATCCAAGCAAATACCCTTCATCAATTTCCCATCAAAATTTCTGCCCAAGGAATCTACAGGTGCATTCAAAATAGTCAAGACAAGCACCATAAAAGGTCTCATAAAACTCAAATACAAGGTGATTTACCACAATTAATAGTTCATAAGGTGTCTTATTTTTAGGTATTGGTCACTACATACAACCCTATTCAGTCAATAATACACAAGCAGTATTAACTAGCTCTGCCCCAATGAGATAGGTAAATGTGAGTCGGCTAACATATTTCACAAGCTAGCCTCAATTAGGGTCCTGTTTTCCTTTTTTGCAACATCCATTACTTCTGTGGAGTTCTAGCTACACTAAACTCACCTTTGATTCACTCTTAGCACAAAAAATCATTCAAAGCATAAATCTTAAACTCTGTCCCACATTATCTACATACTTCTATGCGATTTTAACATTATGATTCAATGATTTTCTCACAACAGCACTATGATAAGATTACAAAGGATTTCAGATGTTTCATCCTTGTAGCTAAGAAAAATACCCAACTAAATCTGTTGAAATCATCAGTCAACAACCAGCTTAACCTTTTCCCATGTTAAACTTTCTATAGAGACAGGTCCAAATAAGTCCTAAGCAAGTAATTCTAGGGGCTTTCTGATGATTCTTTCTAACTTGGCCTTACAGGAGGCCTTGTGGTTGCTTACCCTTCTTGCAGGCAACACAATGTGGTCATTCACAAAACACTTTTGAAGGTAAACTTCTAACAGGTTAGCCTCCTTTAACAAGTTTATTTATATTTTGAAATTTACATGACCAAATCTCGCTGTGCATAATTTTATGACTCATCTTTATTGCATTTTTGCATATAAACAAAGTATACCTCCGCAAGGAACAATGTACTTTAAATCTAAGCTGTCCACATCATCTATTCTATTAACTCTAAGTAACAATCCCTTTTTAATGACTTTCAACACAAGAAGCTTAAAAAGCTAGGAGACAAGAAAAGGCGATTCAGAACTCAGCTTAAAAGGACTCACAATCGAAAAAAAAGTAATTTTTCTTGTAAGATGCTCAGTTACCTGAGATAAACATGCTAAAAAGGTCAACACAATGGTTGAGTGAAATTCATAGTGTAACACCCCCAAAATTTATGTCGCAGCGAAATGATGTGTCCGGGAGCGTTACTTCATAATACATAGCGCTAGATACAAGAGAACGACCCTTAAATGTGTCGTTTGAAAAGTAATCTCATTGATTTCCTTGAAATTGATATAATGTTTGTCCCATAATTGCATCACAATGAAAAGCTTGAAATTAACACAACGAGATTTGATCACTTGTATGCATGTAGAAATCCATGAATGAAATCTTGTCAGTTTAGACTCGAATGTACATCAAATAATCCAAGCATCTAATTCACCTGAGAAAAACATGCTTAAAAGTGTCAACATTAAAGTTGGTGAGTTCATAGGTTTTTGTAAATACAATTGTTGAACCAAAGTTCTGTAAAGTGTGTATGACCATTTAAATCCTTAAATATCCTTCCAAAATGTATGTAGTAGAAATCAAATAGTTGTATAGTAAGCATGACCATTTCAAACCTTGTATGTTTCCCAAATAGTCACAAAAATATACGTATAAACGTTGAACCGCAATTGTTCAAAGCATGTAAGATATTTATATACATATCAGGAAAATGTTTCAAGTATGTATTGCCACTTTATTCAAGGCACAGTAAATATTCATGTGTGTATAAAACAATGATTACGATTACTCTAAGTTCATGAAACCAATGCACTAATATAACAGTAAAAATTCATGTGTATTTGTTGGGGGGATCTATTTTATAACATGCGCGTAGACAACATGCTATAACGTTCATTTGCCAAGTGAAAGCTAATCACCCGAACGGGGATTATCAATCCCAAATAGATCTATTTTATAACATTCGCGCTCACTCTCCAAGTGATTTATAGTTCATGAAGCTGTGACGTAGACTTATATATACCCATGCACAGGTGCCCCTCCAAGAACACCTAGGGCAGTTATCTTTAAAGAATAATACTCCGATACCACAACATATTATAACGTTTGTTTGCCCAGTGATAGCTAATCACCCGAACGGGGATCACACCCGAATAGATCTATTTCATAACATTTGCGCTTACTCTCCAAGTGATTTACAGTTCATGAAGCTGTGACGTAGACTTATATATATACCCATCACAGGTGTCCCCTCCAAGAACACCTGGGCAGTACCGTATTATTATCAGTTCAATCAGCTTAAGCTAATCCGTAATCATTTCAAAAGTAAATACATATATTTGTGACCAAAAATGAAGTCAAGTAATATATCCCATAGCGAGCTATGTAAATGAGTATGTGAACCAAATTGTAATCAACCACGTAAATGCATTTGTAAACAAGCATGTTCTCATCCCAAAAATATATATAAACAAGTAAAACGTAGGGCTATAAACTCACCTCGATGATGAAGAACGATTGACAGATAGGCATCTACTATGCACAACACAAATGGAAGACGAAACGGCTCGATCAAGAAGTTGCAACTAATCTTAACGGCTAAGTCCCACTAGCCTAGGATAATGTATTTGGGTTTCCCGATGAATGGTCACATCAACGCGACACGTTGATAAAGATTTAGATTTCCAAGTTGTAATAGTTTGGTGGTTGGTTAAATAAATAAATTGAAAAGTGAACGCAAAGTATGTAATATATTCTGTATATATTACATATGATAAATAAACCCTTATATAACTCATACCGTGAATTATATAACAAAGACAAACAATCCAAAGATTAATGTGACGTATATAATGCTTTGCAGGTATTAGATAATAAGTGTGAGTAAATGATTAAACCAATTAGTTTGACCCGTTTCCGAAATCACCACTTAATTAAATAAGAAGTTCTTGCATAGGCGTAAACGTACGTTTTAAGGTTACCACTTATGTTTAAACGATGTTTGTAAAGTTTTTACAACAATTGTTATGTTATCTTCTAGCTGACAATTATAAAATATAAAATAATATTTTATAAATTTATATTTCGTTTCCTCGACGAGTCGTGTCTAAAATAGTTATCTCATTGTAAAAGTATAGTTTTCGTTCGTTTATCCGGTTATTGTATAATACAAATTATTATATCTTTAAAATATAACTTAGTCCCTTTTATCGGTTTCTAAAATAATAGAGGCTTTAGTAAAACATTACTAAATATAAAAATTTATATAAATTTCGTCATGACCTTCCCAGTTATATAACGTTTCCCCATATTTATAAAACCTAATGGTTTTTTTCCACTTTTCAACAAACCGCGCGTTGCAAAATATCTACGTGTTTTAAATATAGATTTATATATATTTATAACTAAACAAATTAATAAATACCATATTTATTTAACCATTAACCACCATTTTAGTTCCGATTTATAATTTATAAAGTCTCGTGTTATATTTATTAGTCAAGTGTATAAACCAAACGAACCCTTGTTGTTTCGCTAAACCAAACGCATCCTTTGTTGTCTTCTCTAAACCCAAACGCACCCCGTGGTGCTTATTTCAAACCCAAACACACTCCTTGTGTGTTTCTGTTATCCCAAACGCACCCTATACGTCAAACTGTCCAACCAAACGCACCTTTAGTGCTTGGCTGCCAAACCAAACGCACCTTTGGTGCTTGTCTTTAATACCAAACGCACCCTTATTGCATTTACACAGCCAAACGCACCCTAATCTGTTTTATACAAAACCAAACGCACCCTTTTATGATGTAAACATAACAAACGCACCATATGTCGTGTTTCATGTTAAACCAACGCACCCTAATTGGTGTTTAAACCAAAACCAAACGCACCCTTATGTGCCCGCTGTCCCAAACAGCCCCTTCGGCTGTTAAACCCACAACCAAACGCACTCTTGTCATTTTCTACAAAACCAAACACACCCTACCCTGTTGTTACATAACCCAACGCACCCTTGGTGCTGCTGACATACCAACAACCGCACCCCTGGTGCAATCGAAAACCAACCCCACCCCTTGGTGGTGGTTGTTAAACCAAACGCACCCTATTTGGTGGTGGCAGCCACCCGAAACGCACCCTAATCAGTCAAAACAAACCAAACGGACCTAAGTCTATTTATAAACCCAAACCGAACGCACCCTAACGGGTGTTAACAGCCAAGAATAAACCCGACGCACCCTATTCGGAGATGGTGACGATGGTGGCGTCGGTGTGGTGGTGATGATGATAACGTGAAGATGATGATGATGGTGGTGGTGTGGCATGGGGATGGCAGCAGTGGTGGTGTTATGGTGGCGTCGGTGGGGAGGCAGCCGGAGGAGGGGGCGGCGCGTGGCGGCGAGTGACCTAGTGGGTCGGATAGATCGGTTAACGAGGAACACTTTTGGTTTCGGCCGGAAAAGTCCGCCGGAAAACTTTTTCGGCGGCGGCGGCGTGGTGGTGGCCGGAATCCGGCGGCGACGGCCGGATATGGGAGAGGGAGAGGAAGATGGTGCATTATGTGTGTGTGTATACATTTTTGAAAAATGAAATAAAAAGTTATAAACTTTTTATTTATATATTAAAGTTATAAGAAAAGTGTAAGGTGTAATATAGTTGAGGGTTGATTATGTAAATATCACCCCAGGGACTAAATGTGTAATTGTTGAGAAACTTTTATAAAATATTGGTTCGGGACTCGTTTGAGTGACTTAACGGATGTTTCAAAATACGAAACTTGCGCCATTGTTTTCCAAATCATTTTTCTGATAAAAATGAGTATTTACTTGATAGTATTTCATAAATACATCGTAACATTTATATAAATATTTGTTATTTACTTGGTGACTCGGTTATGTCTCGTCCGAAAGTAAAAATAAAAACAAATTTCTAACCTAAATATTTGCGTTATCAACCAACGTTTTCGAATAAAATGATGATTAATTTATTAAATATTTTTATTTAATAAAAAGTGTTAATTAAATATAATTTAATTATTTTCTTGTTTCTAAATCTTGCGAGGGCATTTCAGTCACTTTCTGACTGTTTTTGGGTCTCGGGCAAAACTGAAAAGTTGTTAGGAATGTCGTTTTACATCAAATTGTTTTAGAGTCCGAATAATGAAAACGTGATTTAGCTGCTCGTTTTTTATAAATGAACTTAGGAATAACATATATCTCTTTTAAATATGTTCCGAAAAATTACCAGTTACGCGGTAATCGCTTTTATGTGACAATAAAAGACCAAAAGACAAAAAGTCAAGTCAGACCCTAAAAGTCAAAAGGTAAAATCGTCATTTAAAATTTCAAAAATTCTCGAATGTTACCGTTTGAATAATGTGCCAAAAGTTACATGGCTTTCTAAGTCTCGAAGACAATATATTGTTTCATATTGGTCTTGAAGAAAATAAAACTATATCAATACTTAGATCCTTGATTGCTCCAAATAAGCCTTTTTTATACTTTACATGTTGGTTTGTATTTAATATTAAAATAAGTATAACTTTTTATAATTAAAGAAGGGGTACCCCTATTGATACCTCCTGACCCATTAAATAGTATAAAAAGGTATAAAAGATTCTTTTTGTACCCCTCTTTTTACAGTGCAACGCAGTTTTTTATCATTTTTTGTTCCGTAATTTTAGTCAGTTTCATACTTTTGACCTGTTATACTTTATATTTTTCTTTTCGTTTTTTCCATGTCACAGTTTTTTAACATATACAAAATTATAAAAATACAAAAAAAAACCACAAAAAACCCGGGGGGTTACAAACGGTGTTTAGGGGGTACATATAACATAAGCCTTAAAGAAGACAGCACAAACATGCTGTCTAATCTTAACTTTTATGGCCTATCGAATTAACTTATTAGCTCTAATAATGTAAAGTGTAAATAAATAGGAAATCAAAAGTTACTCACTCAAATTATTACCTTCTAATTTTCAGTTTGTAATAAGATAATAAATATATCATAAGCCACACCATAAGCCATAGAAAAGTTATATACTTAAGACACACGTTTGGTCTTATACTAAGACTTCTATATATCAAATTAAAATCGTTTATTATTTGCAACAATATACAAATAATTAAGATTTTACCATTTTTGGCAGTAAGATGATACACAACAACATTTGCTATTTTCTCCCGCGATAAATCCGTTGAATCCCGGGCGACTTGTCGTTGGGGATAAGTTGGATAAGTCGAACGAAAAAGCTCGAAGGGGATACGTTCTCGGGCGACTTACCCGGGCGACAACGTCGGGCCCACATAGTTTCAGTCAACCAATTAATTGTCACGGTGGAGAGTTTTCTCGGGCGACAT
>BQNB010029056.1:40620-56085 GCA_026074375.1 Tanacetum coccineum
GAGGTCTTCCCCTACGTTTAGGCATAACCTGGTCATCGTTTGATATGTCATTCAACGGAGGTCTTCCCCTTCGTTTAGGCATAACCTGGTCATCGATTGATATGTCATTCAATGGAGGTCCGCCCCTGCGTTTAGGTAATATATTACCATCCATTGTTTAGAAAATATGGTTGAAGAAAATTATGTTTGAAATATGTTGTTGCTAATCCTGTAGGCCAAAGTGGTTATATCAGGATCACTAAAACATGATAAAAAATGTTAGTCTACTGGATTATGTTGCAATATATATCTGATAGAAAGTTGTATTTTTTTCAAGGATAATATTGATATAGTGTATAAATTCAAATTAGATTGCACGAATTGTAAGACATAATTTTTGAATTTTAATCTTTAAAGTTTCCATCTAGTTTATAAATAATGGAGTTTATTTAGTATTCTAAACATAAATTCAATGCATGGTTCAGATGGCCAAACAGACAATGTAGTAATTAATATTCATAATAGTCTTAACCTTTTTGATGTTGAGGACATAACCAAATTCTAAATATCGAACAAAAAAAGTAAAGCTGGAAAAGAATTGCCTATTAAAAACTTCAGTGTAACATTAAAAACTTGATAGACACATTTACATTCCTGAATAAAATAATAAGAAAATATAACAAAATGCATTATGTCTTCCAGGTGTGCATCGTCGTGAAGTTGAACGACAAAACGGAAACCATTGTTGCATCATTTAATCATCATGTGTGGACCTCATTGAAATTCTGTAACCTGATGACCAACATTTATGATAAACCTCCTGTTATAACCTGAAACAAAATAAGAGTAGTTACTATAAAGATTAGATATGCTATAAAGGTAAAATAGAGATGTACTGATGTACATACCTTTGGATGTCTATTCGAAGATGACTTGGTAAATGGCATATGGGATTAGGGGTGATCATAATAAATAATGATAATAAACAATCATAATACATTTTAAAAAAGAATAAACAAACATCCAATGATAGTTGATACCAAATTTCAGAAGTATCAATGAAACATTTAATGGTTCACACAAGAAAGCTAATAATCCAAATAAAAGTCAGCATAACAGCATATGCCCAAAACAAACCACCTAAGAAATGAAATCCTCAAACAAACACATCTAATAAGATGTCCAGCACATAAGAAATATGCTATTTTATTCAGGAGATTATTCTAAAAGAATAGCAAAATTTAGATTCTTCAATTCCACTACTACCTTTCCCTTCTTGTCACGACCCAACTGTTTTTTGTTAGAGGACAAATCTGAAATGTCTTCAACATCAATGACTTCCACGCTTCTCTTCAATGGAGGGGTTTCATTGCTTTCTTGATAACCGAAAGAGCTAGATTCTTCAGGACCAAACAAAGCACCCTAACAAATCAACATAAACGGTTATGAAAAAAAAAGTAAAACAACAGGTAGAATGATTCCAAATGTTTTTAGTGAGCACCTTTAACTTTCCCATTGTAGGTGGTGACAGGAATGAAGACAAAGGCTGTTTTGAGTTGGATGGAAGTTGCTGATACATTATAAAAAGACAATTGTCAAAGTTGGATGTTGTTGAAAGTTTTTCCATTGTAAAGCAAAAAAAGTTAAAATAATGGGTATACTCTTCAGTAAGACTGCATAGCTTTCAGAACTCTTCAAATGATACACCATCACGGTTAAAAGTTGCACAAGGGTAAACTAAACATGGATTGTCAAGACAATATTTTGTTATGTCCACTTTAAAGGCGTAAGTACATCCTAGCAAGATATTGAAGTGCTCAGGAAAGTGGTCCATGTCCCCGTTCTGTTTATTAAAAAGAAAACATCTAATGAATTTGTGATGTTATATATAGAAAAAGTTACGTAGTTAGTGTCATATTTTACCTTTCTCATTTCTCGAATGAATTCTTCTGCGGTACGGTTTAGTAGCTTAGAAGCTACCCTGTCAAATAAAGTCAGAGAAACCGAACCTGATTTGTCCAGCACACGAATTTGAATCTGTAGACTGTTTAAAGGAGTAAATATTCAAATTAGGTCTGATAACTTATAAGAAAATGTTAAATTGTTGTAATTTGTCAACTTACTTTATAACGGACATTAATAACTACAACCACATCTTTGTTTGAACAAATCAAACACCACACCAGTTTTTTTCAATTCACCAGAATCCTGGCTTTCTTATCCCACCGTCTTTTTCGTCAACAATTCTGTTACATAAACCGCACGCCAAGTAGTACCAACTTGTAGTCCACGTTCGATACCTTTCTTGTTTGCACAAACACGACTGACTTGATCTTCAAATAAATCATTTAAGGTTAGAGGATTGGCTTTATGGGCAATATAATAGTGATGTGACCCTAGATACAACAACATATAGTTGCCCATGAGTGAACACCGGTTTAGGCAAAAAAATACCCACATTGGAGAGCGATTGTCCTTGGCTTTTATTGATAGTCATCGCGAAGCAAACAGAAATTGGAAACTGCCTTCGATTAATCTTAAACGGAATCCTTTTGTCCGAAGGACTAAGCTTCATTCTTGTAAGAATAACTTTTTCCCCCACTTTTGTTCCGGTAATTATTTCTGCTTCAATACAACGTTCACCGAGCTTCGTAATTCTGAGTCTTGTACCATTGCATAAACCAGCGCTTTGATCTATGTTACGAAGTAACATAACTGGAGCACCAACTTTCAAAGCTAACCTATGATTCGGTATACCGGACAACTTAAGGCCATTCATGTTTGATTGTATATCAAAATCAAAATAGGATTAACTTTCAAAGCTAACCTATTTTTACGTTTTAGTCAAAGAGTCCGTAGACATATGAGATGGAATGTATATCAAAATCAAAATAGGATTATATGAGACATGCCACCTCTATAGATCTTGTGTTTAGCAAACTGAATGATGAGAACAACATGTCCCAAAGCACTTCTGTCACCCATGTATTCATCCAGTTGGTCAGCATAAGCTCCCCACAACGTGACATTTTGGAGTTTATTTCCCCTGGAATATTAGAGATACATTACAAAAAAAAATTGCAATCACCCCAATATGTATATATTAAATGACACTTTGTATTTACATGGTGTCTTGCATTTCAATTCGGATGAATCGCTTCAGTTTCCCTCCTTTTTCCTCCTGTGTTTCAATCTTCCCACACGATGTTATGTCACCAATCAAATCTGTATCATGTAAACCATAATTAATAACATACTTTTGAAAATGAAAAATGTAAAGTACGATTAATCACAAACCATAAGCAAAAGTAGATTCTTTTTTTCTCTTGAAGCAAGTCGGTAAAGGGTTTGAAATTAAACCCATAGAACAGGACAGTAGAAATCATCCACTTCTTAAACTCTTGTTGTCTATATAAAAATTGATTTTATAAGGATGTTTTACAACAAAAGTATCCTTTGCATCATTGTCAGTAACTCCAAATTCAGAGATGTAGAGACACATGTCTTGGCCCAAACTCTTCTCATGATTCTTGACACAAGTATTTTTTACTGTTGCTTGAATTTTATTGCCCTGAAATTACACATGTATATATAAGTATCAGGAAAGAAAAAAAAGGTTAGACAATATATAATAAAATCAAAATACATATACCTCCTCATCAAGAAGAATCAACTCAATCCTGAATGTTTCCATTGGATTCTTGTAAGAAGGTAATTTCCAAAGTTTTATTATCCTAACTTTGATATGCCAATCATCCTTGAATGGGGTGAGTTCAGTTAGCAAGTTGCTAGTGGTTGCCATAAAAACTGGTTAACTGAAATGTGAGCTTTAGGTAAGGGGAAACTTATATGTGAATGTGAATGTAAAGACTGTATTTATAGATGAAGAAACTAACCTGAGTGAAAGGATAACCCAGAATTTGAATTTCGAATTCCATCTCATACTTATGGATAAAAGATGAATGGATTGGTTTTGTTTTGATTTTATCTCCATATTTCTGCAATGTAAACTGCAACAACAAAGGCATAAATGAAGGAATTTAAAAAAAATAATCTATCAGTATCAAGTATTATACTTAAAAATTAGTTAAGTTAATGAAAACAAAATTTCAAATCAGATAGAATTTTTACCTTAATTTAGTCAAATACTAACCTAATAAAAGCCTAATAATCTGATGACTAATAACATAGCAATTTAAAAACGGCAGTAACATTTTTTTAGATGTAAAAAAAACAATTCAACAAAGTAACATGTAAATCTAAAACAATTATTGAAATAACCATTTACATATTCAGTTGATTTTTAATTTGGGGAAAAATATTAGGGTTTATACAAATTAAAAGCACAATTAAAACAAATAAGTTGGAATATAAGAAAAAGCAAAACACTTAATACATTACCTTAAAAACTTGTAGCCTTGTAGGTGTTGATGGATCCAATACTTGTGGGATGATGAAGTTTGGTGAAGATGTATGTGGATGAAGTTTGGTGAAGATGTATGTGGATGAAGTTTTGTGAGGGATTATAGTAGCCAAATAGTATTAAAATGAAGGACCATAAGTGTAATTGTGAAATAACAAATGGAATGAAACGTATTGTATAGATTACTGACGTCATTAATGACATATTTAATGACATATTAAGTGACGTCATTTAATGGTGGGAGGGAGTTTCAAAAAGTTTTTGTTTTATTATATGTATAGATAACTTCGTTTTGTTAAATTTTAGTTATGTACTTACCAATGTTAATCAAATATTTTCATATATAATTACTATATTCTTGTTACAAAATATAAAAAAACTCAAAAATGCTCGGGGCTGGCTGGGGGAATTCAGGCTTTCATTAGCTCCTTCAGGATGGGATTGACTCTTTCAGCTCGTTGGGTCCTATTCAATAAAAGTCGTCTAGGCGTCACTTGTTGCTCCGATCTCCCCTACGCCTTAGAACGTTGCCTGGGCCCACCATGAGCGTTAGTTGTTTTCATTTGGTAGGTTTTTTCTCGTTGTTGATATCGGCAAGACCCCAGATGATGTCTGCTGGCGTCCGAACCATTCGGGCCTAAACAGGCCTAATATTTCGGTTAAAGCCTGAATCATTATAAGCCTAGGATTTTTCAAGCTCTAAAAGCCAGTTCTTTTTTCGACTCGCTCCAAACTCGATTCGGGCTTTGTGCACTTCTAATTTGTTTTAGTATAATTACTACTACTAGTTTGTTTAGGGTTTTCTCAGATAATATAACGGGTACAGACGTACATATTTTAAAAAATTTGTTTTGATGTTATATATTGCAACAATTTATAAATCAATGATTTTTGTTAAATTTATGATTTTTCCTATAGACGTATTTAAAGTTGTTTATACTTATATAGTTACAAACCTGTGCGAGCATAATTTTCTTACATATGTTTTTTATTGCGTGTTAATATCTATTAATATTTTATATATATTTTTGTTGCACACAAGATTTGACTTTGCTTAACTGACATGATGTTCAGGTAAATGTTGTTTAATTTTAACCATTAAGGTTAACTGTCATAACATGTAACGAGCCTTAAATAATATGCGTTGTGGCTATGTGTAAAGTATCGCGTATTTATTTTCATCTCACATTAATCCGTAGAGTCGTGTCTACATTTTTCATCCATATTTTGGCTTGACCAGTAAGTGTTTTCGGAGACACCCTCAACATCACTTGGTCTTGAATCACGTTAGGTACGTGGAACACATCCGAAATTTTGAGAAATTTCTCCACATGCCCATTTTCATCCTCGTGCTCAACTCCACTAAAGGTATTCTCCCTTAGTTCCATCAAAAACTGACCCTTCAACTCAAACTCCGTGTTTGTGCAATTTTCGGTCGAACCACACCAGGGCAAAAACCGGTTTGTTTCCATGCCATGTATATCTATTGTCAAGTCGTCCATGTTGGCTTTGTAAGCCTTCTTTGAATACTAGTTATATCAATTGATACATACCAAAATAATGAGTATGAAAATGAAATATCAAACATTCATTTAATATTCACTCTATAAAATCACAAGAAAACAATTTTTTGTCTCATTATTTACCTTACCCTTCACTCTAGTATTAACATCACTTTACCTACACTTCTCAAATCTTGATCATCTCTTCGTTTTCTAAATTTAGATTTATCTGTATTGTGATTTGTATTTTGTTGTTTTTGATTAGTATATATGTTACATGTATTTGCAAGTTTGTTTAATTTGTGACCATATGGAAGGTAACAACCCCCCTCCTCCTATACCACTTGGCAAACCGACTATCACAGCCTTGAACAACTACACTAAAACTTTGCAGCATGCTGTTGAAATTTTCTAACTAACTGAAAAATATTTTTTGACAAGACTTATGAACATCAATGTCATAAACTGGAATTCTCTTGCTTGACCCATGAGGGCTCATGAACGCCCAAATGTTAATCTTCAATTGGCAGTTATATATCAAAAATGATACAAGAAATATCATGGTTGGTGACACTGATCCATTAATGCAAGTGTTATATAAAATTGAAAGGGAACTTCACATTCAGAGGCGCCATTATGAAATGATGTACCCTCATTACCCAGTTGTGCTTCTAAGAACAAAGAGGGATTGCACCACAACTTGTCACTATTAGTGGGTAGTCAATGCTGCTTTGGCGCTTTACAGAATGGATCTCAATCTTCGAAGTCTACCTATAGGGCATCAAAGGCAAAATGAGGAAATGCGGAGCTCAGCTGGTGACTACGCTAGCTATTTATGAGGGTGACTGCGCTAGCTATTTATGAGGGTGGTGGTCCTAGTAGTGTGGGTGGTGCTCCTGGTGGTCCTGGTGGTATGGGTGGTGGACATGAAGACCCTCATGGTCAGCGTATTTAACTTTTTCTTGTTTCAACTTTTGCCAGTTTTATCTCGTTTTCTAGCTCGTTTGACCCTCTCATTTTTGTCCCTTTTTGCAACTTGATGATAAACTCATATAACTAGATATGAATAGGTGAACTTTAATATGACAATTAGTTATTATATTTTTGCAACTTACTATTTGTTTGTGAATTGCCCACAACTTGGCAATTAACGATCCTTTTTCTTCTTTATCTACTTTTACAAAGTTTTTAGTAACTCGTATAATAAATGTGCATATTTTAGATGATACATTTGCATCACATATGCAATAATTGATTGGCAACACACTTGAAGAAAATGATCTTGCATCACATAACTACTTAAACTATAGTTTTAACTAGAGGTGTCAAAAAGCCAATTCGACCCGGACTCGACCCTAACCCGAATTTGAATAAGCTTATTCAGGTCGGGTCATTCGGGTCAAAAATCTTATTCGGGTCAACCCGACTAACCCTAGTTTTAACTAGGGTCGGGTATCGGGTTGAAATGTTATGGCTAACTCGGGTTCGGGTCAATCCGTTTGACCCGAATAAAGATTTTTTGTATTTTTTTTAAAAGAATTTTTTATGTCATTTTACTCAAATTCGGGTTGACCCGACCCCGAGTTGACCCGAACCCGATTTGACCCGACCCAAATTGACCCGAACCTGAGTAACCCGAGTTCAAATAGGGTCGAGTTCGGGTATGAGCTTTTTACCCTCAACCCGACTTGACCCCAAACCCAACCGAGTCAACCCGATTAACACCCCTAGTCTATATCTATATCTATATATATATATATATATATATATATATACTATTATATAAAGCATTTAAGTTGTGGGGTCCATAAAAAATTAAGATAAGGATGTGTAATCTTGATTATCCATCTTATTTTAAAAGAATACATCATAGAGTGACACGTGTTACATCTTAATTAAAAAATCACCCTTATTTTCAAATTGAAATATTTTTTTATCTATTAATTTTTGTTATGCTATAATTTCACCATATTTTTTTTAAAAAATTTCTCTTTAATTCAACATCCATTTTGATATATTTTTATAAATTTTTAGTTTTTTACATTTTTAGTGGGTTTATTTTATTTTGATTTAAATTTTCTACAACTTTAACCTTAATTTGAATACAAACTTGTTTTGTAAAAATTATATACATTTGAAGAGCGTGTTTAATTGGTAAGAGACTGTGTGAGAGTCTTTTACATGCGAGAATGGTGATGTTAATATGGTGTTGCGGGAAAGCTACGGGAAACCCAAACAAACACATACAACGGACACGTATACATTCGAAGTGTTGTGAAACGAATTCACTTAACGGGTAGAGAATTGCGGGGAGAGTTAGGTCAAAAAAAATTATCACCGCTGCTATGCGCGGGTATCCAACTTGATGTAACAAAGTTTTTAACAATAAAAGAAAATACTTTAATCATTTTAATCTCATATTCATCAATAACATAAAATCATTGTAAGTCAACGCTCAGATTCATCCATAACGAAGTTCAAAATCATTGTAAGATAAATGTCAACAATCCACATGTTTTTCTTCAATAACATGTTATCCCACAAGCATACCATAACATGTTAATCTACGCGTCGACGAACACGACGCTCACCATCAGGTCCCTCACGTCCACCACCCACACCACCAGGAGCACCACCCACACCACCAAGAGCACCATTCACACCACCAGGGGCAGCATACACACCTCCAAGAGCACCACCCACACCACCAGGACCACCACCCTGATAACCAGCCAGCTCAACCTCTAGCTGAGCAGCAAGCCGCATTGCCTGATTCTGCCTTTGTCGTCCTGTTGGTAGCCTTCGAAGATTGAGTTCCATTCTGCCAACCGCTAGTGCAACATTTACTGTCCAATAATAGTGACAAGCTGTGGTCCAATCCCTGTGTGTTCTCAGAACCTCGACTGAGTAACGAGGGTACACAATTTCATAATGACCCCTCTGAATTTGAAGTTCCCCTTCAATGGTATCTAGCACTTGCATAAATGGATCGGTATCAGCAACCATGATATTTCTGGTATTATTTTGATATCTAACCACCAGCGGAAGATTAACATTTGGGCGCCCATGAGCTCTCATGGGTCCAGCTGGAGAATTCCAATTCATGACATTGATGCTCATAAGTCTTGCCAAAAAATGTTCTTCACTCAGTCCGAAATGTTCAGCACCCTGCTGCAAAGTTCTAGTGTAGTTGTTTAAGGCTGTGATTGCCGGTTTGCCAAGTGGTACAAGAGCGGGGTTGTTGTTGCCTTCCATTCTATCACAAATTAAACAATATCTATTAAATAGAAGATTATAATAAAATAAGTACACATGAGACTTAACATAACGTTAACATTAATGATTCAAAGTTAAAAATAAACCACCACTAAATCACATTTTGTCACAAACTATACAAACATATATGCAAAACATATTTAATAACTAAAAAGTAGAGGCGGAAAACAGGTCGGGTCGGTATGGGTCATGGGTCAAGCAGGTCATACTTTAAGAATGGGTCAAATGGGTCGAGTCGACCCGTTTCATTCTCGTTTGTGGTAACCTGTAATCATGTTACCAATGCAAAATGTAAACATTATCAAACCCTATAATAATCTAAAGTGAAAATGATTTAGCATCAAGTAAAACTAATCTTGAATCTTGCAATTACATGGCTCAAAATAAGAAAACAAACAACAGATAAACTCACTAACAAACATGGAGATATCGTAAAACACATATAGTTAGGGGTGTTCATTATTTGGTAATACCCGATAAACCAACCGAACCAAATGACTTTGGGTGAAGTGGGTTTGGCTTATCTGGTTTTGGTTCGGATATTTGATTGCACCCGAAAATGATGGCGGTTAACTGAATTGGCTTTGGGTATGACATCTCTATTCGGGTGTCACCCAAATATTTCCGAGAGATAACCACAAAGGGTGACCCAACGGTAAAAATACCAGTCTTCCAAAGTGGAGGTTAAGGGTTCGAATCTAACGGGGAGAAAATTAATCCCTTGTGGTCACGGAC
The DNA here is from genome assembly GCA_026074375.1 of Tanacetum coccineum. Lineage (NCBI taxonomy): Eukaryota > Viridiplantae > Streptophyta > Magnoliopsida > Asterales > Asteraceae > Tanacetum > Tanacetum coccineum. Next base: position 50,536 of record BQNB010029056.1, read on the forward strand.
GTTCAAATGCGCCCACTCAGGACTATCCAAAAGGGTAGTCTTCCTGGAATTAATCGGCTCGCAATATCGAGTTGAAAACCCGAGTAAACAGAAAAAAAATACTTGAGACATACAGACCAATCAAAGAACCGTATTTATTTAGTAAGGAAACTTTTTAGTCAAATATAAGGCTAGACGGTATGGTGGTGGGTTTGGCAAAACTCACCTAGGTGACTTATCAAAGTCACGCGCGAGTGCCTTCCCACCCCCAAAAGTCACCGATCAAACACCCAATACCATGGTGAGTTTTGGCTAGTTTTTTCGGGCTTGTGGTGAGAAACTCACATATGTGAGTTTTCAATTTGTGGGCCCCCCATTATCTAGTTACCGTTTTATATTAAAAAATATTTTTTTTTTAAAAACCCCATTTTTTACCTATAAATACTCATTCTCATTTTATATACACTTCTCACATTCTTTATTTACACAAAATGAATTCGTATACGTTTATGGGCATAGATTTCGAAGAAGGAGAAGAAGAAGTTACTGGCCGTAAGAAGAGTTTTATTAAACGAGCGATTGCGTTTATTAAGCGTAGACGAACGACACATCAAAACCTTCGACACGATTTGATCGAACACTTGTCTCGTAATACTTAGTATAAGCTTTATTTGTAATGTCTTTTTAATATTCGAAGTCTATGTAATGTTTTTAATTTATGAATAAAAGTTTTTAATTTAGTTAACGTTTTTTTAAATTTCGTACGTTTACGTTTACGTAAATATTTATTTTTTTAGTTTATGAATAAAAGTATTTAAATAAAAAAAATGTGAGTAAGGTGAGTTTTAGTTGTAAGGTGAGTTCTTATTACGGTTGAAATGTGAGTTTTATTTAGATAAAGAAAGCTGATGTGACGCTGACATGTCAGGTGGGAAACTATTTAATATTTTAGTTAAATTGGTATGGCACGTCTTATACTTTTATCTATGGTGGAAACTATTTAATATTTTATGGAAACTAATAAACATGGGTTCGTTTGGTTTATAAATGGGTTTAGTATTATGATTTAGGTTTGAATTTGAATTTGAATTTTGATTGGTATTTGATATTAAAGAGAAAAATTATAATCTAATATAAATAAGTTATTATTCTATAAAATTATTAGTTTTAATGGCCGTGCACGCACGGGACTTATACATTATGTTTTTCTAAACTACATATATATATTTTTATTTTTATTTTTGTTTTATAAGTTATGTTATAAAGTATTATCGAAATATATGAAGATAATATATTCATTAAACCTTTTATATATTACGCAGTATATGAACTTGAAGATGATTACTAATTTTTTTCTTTTGATTTACATGTTTTCTGACTTGACATTGTGAGTCAACTAATCCCAGCAAAACTACCCTTTTAGGTAGCCTGGAGTCGGCTCAAGTGAACCTTCGATGTGATTCGGTTGTACAACATGATTTCAGACCGACAATGAAAAATCCACCAAAAGGTCTTCAGGTAGATTTGAGATGTGGTTAGATAATGTTAAATCTTTGTTTGGAAGTAAGAAATTGTTTACATTATGAATGTAATTTTAAAATATAAAGTTTAGAGGTATAAAGTTTAAGGGGTTATTTGTTTATTTTTTAAAGTTATAATAAAATTTGTAAATTTATAAATTTACACTTTTAACTCTATATAATTTATTTAAAATTAAACCACAAAGTTGACACATATATTTTTATGTGTTTTTTTTCTCCATCAGATTTTTTCATCATATTTTTTTAATTTTGACCAAATTGATTCAATTTTGACTTTTTATTGACCAATCAGATCGCACGATTTTGCCTACGTGGCAAAATCAAGCATTCTGATTGGTTCAATATATTTTCATATAAGATTTAATCTGATAGAAAACTCCGAAATAATGTAATTCTTTTATTATATAAAAGATGTATAAATACAAAAAATAAGTTTACATATATGTGAGAAAAAAAAACAAAAAATAATGATAAAGAAAGTAGGTAGTGAGTTTGTTAGTAACCATCGCTTACGTAAAACTAGTTTTAATGCCCGTGCATGCACGGGGTTTAAACATTATGTTTTTTTTTTTCAAAATATATATAATTTTTATTTTTTCTGTTTTATAAGTTATGAATAAGTATTGATAGCAATTATATGAAAGAGAATAAATTTATTAATATTTTATAAATTACGTAGTAAGATAATAGTAATATATTATTTTTGAATACACCTGTTTTTTGATTCGATATTGGTAAGCCAACAACTCCCTAGCGAAACCAACCTTTTTAGGTAGCCCGAGTCGGCTGAAGTAACCCTGAATGCCACAAGTGATTAATTATTCTCCTCGTTATATTCGAATCCATTGTCTTCCACTTAAAAAATATATGATCAAATGAAATAAAAACTTTTTCAGAAATCAATATTATAATTTTAGTACTTATTAAACCAAAAGAAAGAACATGTAATTTCTTTCAAACCCATCATGAATAGCTGGAAAACTCTTTTGTCTTATAATACGATAATTTATGTCTTCGACGTTTTTCTATATCGGCTTGTACAACATGAATTTATTACCGTATGGAAAAATTCACTATAAAAGTCTTGGGGTAATTTGAGATTGGTGATAAAATAATGTTAAATCTATCTTTGTTTGAATTAAGAAGTATTTGCGTTATGCTGTATTTAAAAAATTAAGTCTAGCTATATTAAAAGTTTACGGGGATATATTTATTTTTTAAAGTTATAATATAATTTGTAATTTATAATTTACACTTAACTCCATAATAATTTATTTATAATTAAAATTAAACCACTAAAGTTTTATTAATACCTCCTCTTTTATATTCAGAGTTTTTGGTTTTCATAAATTTGACACTTATATTTTTTATTGTGTTTTTTCTCTATAAACAAAATCTCCACCAAAATTATTAATCTTGACAAAATTAATTCAATTTTGACTTTTATAATGTAATTCTTTTATTATATATAAGATGTATAAATAAAAAAATAAGTTTACATATATGTGAGAAAAAAAACAAAAAATAATGATAAAGAAAGTAGGTAGTGAGTTTGTTAGTAACAATCGCTTACGTAAAATATGGGTTGAGTCTTATATATTTACCATACGAATTTAACCAAACAAATTATTTGTGTTCAAGTCTTAAACCCATTGACAAATACCCTAAAGCAAACAAGCTCTAAAACCAAGAGTTGTGGCGGTGCCAAAGCCTTGGCCACGTCGGAAATGGCGTTGAAGCCCGCCACCATACCTAAGCCTCTTATATTAACATGGAATCTCACTGTGTTCTCCAATATTTAATAAACTTAAGAACACGTTACGAATTTTATGTTGTCTAAACTATGTCGGTTTAGTAGAGAATCGAACCGAATAACTCGACTTCTTATTTGGTTGGACTGGTTTGGTTTTGTATAATTCGGTTTGGTTATGAGATGGTCTAAAATATTTTTCAAAGACGTTTAACCAAAATCGATTAAGCCTACTAAACCGTAAACCGATCAAACGTACACCCCTACATATAATCACGAAACAATGTTCGGTTCTCCAATATCCAGATAATAAAAAAAATCAACTACACATAAATACTATCATAAGAACTAATTTAGCTATAACTTAAAAATATCAAACAAATACTAAAACAACAATTCGAATATACATCTTATTCAACGTAACAATATGAATTTTAATTTATAAAAACAAATAGACCACACCCTCAAACAAATAAAAAAATGGGTATACAAACCATTCAAACATATAAAAAACACAAACTACATACTAAATCAACAAATATAAAAACATTTATACAAGCCGCTAACATAATCAAATCAAACAAAATTTACACATAGATACTAATCAAAAACAACAAAACACAAATCACAATATAGATACGCATAAATCAAAATTTTAAAAAATTAGAAGAAAATGAAGAAGAGATAGAGGGTTTACTGATTTGAGAAGTGTAGGTAAAGCGGTGCTAATACCAGAGTGAAGGGTAGGGTAAAAAATGATACAAACAAATAAAATGTTTTCATGTGATTTTATATCGTGAATATTAAATGAATGTTTATGTTTCATTTTCACAATCCATTATTTTGGTATGTGTTAGTTAATACACTTTTTACAGCTTAAATTACCAAATTGCTTTCGATACGTTCCTCAAAAAATCCAATTCAGGCAGATTCTTCCCCCGGCTAAGGAAGTGATCTTGGCAGAATTGCCACATATGAGATTGAACATAATTTTGCAAAAAAAAAGGTTACGTTTTTAATAAATGACCTTTTTCTTTCTCATAATTAATATGAATAAATTCTTTATATAAATATCCAGAGCATGAGCTGAAATTGTTTTTGAGCCAAACCCAAACTAAACCATTATGACTTGCACTAAAACTTTTCCATATCATCATGTTACACAATACATATGGTATTTAGCCATAACTTAGAAAATATCAATAAATACTAAAACAACAATTCGAACATACACCTTAAAATATCACTAAATATGATTTATGATTCAACGTAACAATAAGGAAAACAAATCTAGAAACAAATAAACAAACACTCAAACAAATAAAAAATCGATATACAAACCATTCAAAAAATCCTTATCTTATTTCTTTGTAATCTAGCTCCTTGCTAGTTTTCCTTGAATAAAATTGCCGTTCAAAAAAAATCTAAATTTAAAAAGAAAAGATCGAAGGTTTAATGATTTGAGAAGTGTAGATAAAGCGGCGCTAATACCATGATGAAAGGTAGGGTAAATAATGATACAAACAAATAAACTGTTTTTTTGTGATTTTTATAGCATGAATATTAAATTAATGTTTATAATTTCATTTTCAAAATCCATTATATTGGTATGTATCAATTAATACACTTTTTACAGCTTAAATTACTACAAAACTGCTCTAGATACATCCCTCAAAAAATCCGATTCAAGATAATTCTGACCTCAGGTAATGAAGTGATCTTGGCGGAATTGCCACATATGAAACTCAGCACAATTTTGCAATAATAGTACGTTACGCTTTTAATAAATGGTCATTTTCTATCTAAGATTTAATTTGAATAAATTATTTATATAAATATCTAGAACATAAACAAAAATTGTTTACCCTACCCAAACTAAACCATTACACAAAGTCTTTCCATGTCATCACGTTACATAACACATATGAAATTTAGCCATAACTTAAAAAATATCAAGCAAGTACTAAAACAACAATTCGAATAAACACCTTACAATATCACTAAACATGATTCATGATTCAAAGTAACAATAATGAAAAGAAATTCTAAAATTAAATAAACCAAACACTCAAACAAATAAAACATCGTTATACAAACCATTCAAATAAATAAAAAACACAAACTAAATACTAGAAAACATAGATAGAATAATTTATACAAGCCGCTAACATAATCAAATCAAACTCATAGATACTAATCAAAAACAACAAATCACAAATCACAATATGGATACAAATAAATCTAAATTTAAAAAAAAGATCAAGAGCTTACGAATTTAAA
>BQNB010029057.1:4117-56084 GCA_026074375.1 Tanacetum coccineum
AGGCAAAACTGCAAGCACGAGAGTTCTTCACAATCCGGGCAATCCTGGACAATTAACAACACAAACACGAAACACGGGTGATAGAAAAGACAAGCTATCTCACACAACAAACAACACTTATTCATACAATTACAACTACGGATAAGCATGGGTTGCCTCCCACGAAGCGCTTGTTTAAGGTCACTATGCTTGACCCGTCACCTGAATTTATTGGACATTTGGGAATGTTTGGAGATCCGGGACTACCAATTGTGGTACGTCCCCTCCAAAGTAGTGCTTTAAACGATGACCATTCACTTTGAAATTTGGCCCAGAGTTTTGAGATAACTCGATGGTGCCGTACGGGAAAACTTGTGTGATAGTGAATGGTCCTGACCAGCGGGTTTTAAGCTTTCCTGAGAAAATCTTTAATCTAGAGTTAAAGAGGAGGACTCGATCACCAACGTTGAAAACGCGGTTTTTAATCTTAGCATCATGGACCCTCTTGGTTTTCTCTTTATAGATTAAAGAGTTTTCGTAGGCTTGATCACGAAGTTCATTTAGTTCATTCAGTTGAACTTTCCTGTGATCACCCGCAGTTTGAACATCAAAATTTGTATGCTTGAGGGCCCAGTAGGCTTTGTGCTCTAACTCGATCGGTAGATGACATGCCTTTCCATACACAAGCTTATACGGAGTGCACCCGATGGGTGTTTTGTAAGCTGTGCGGAAGGCCCATAGAGCATCATCTAGTTTGTCCGACCAGGAGGCACGATTTTCTCCCACGGTTCTCTCAAGAATACGCTTTAAACCATGATTTGACACCTCAACTTGCCCACTTGTTTGTGGGTGATATGCGGTGGAGAGACGATGAGTGACTCCATACTTAAGCATGACCTTTGTAAACTGGTCATTGCAAAAGTGTGTTCCGCGATCACTTATGATAGCTCGGGGGGCACCAAATCGAGAAAAGAGAGTTTTTAAAAATTTGCAAACAACTCGGGCATCATTGGTGGGGAGCGCTTTTGCTTCAACCCATTTTGACAAGTAGTCAACAGCCACGAGTATGTACTTGTTCCCTCTTGAAGACGGGAACGGCCCCATAAAATCAATGCCCCAGATGTCAAAGATTTCGCAAACTTGGATGGAGTTTTGTGGCATCTCATCACGTTGCGTAATTTTTCCTTGACGTTGACAAATGTCACAACGGGTGACAAAGTCATGGGCATCCTTGTAGATGGTGGGCCAATAGAATCCTGAATCGAAGACCTTTCTTGCTGTGTAATTGGTACCATAGTGTCCCCCAGTAGGTCCACTGTGGCAAGCTTTGAGAATGTCTAAAGCTTCTTGCCCAGAAACACAACGTCTTATCACTTGGCTAGCACAGATCTTAAACAGGAAGGGATCATCCCAGCAATATTGTTTGACGTCCTTTGAAGAATTTATTTTTTTTTGTTGCGGATGTCATTCCTTGATTAACGGAATTTCCCCGCATGGTAGTTTGCAAAATCTGCAAACCATGGGGTACTTTGATCTTGAAGAGCAACAGAACCAAGAGTTTCGAGAGGAAATGCTTCATTGATTTCTTTGTTCTCGAGTTTGTCTTGATGAGGGTTTTCAAGTCTGGACAGATGATCGGCGGCGAGATTCTCAGCTCCCTTTTTGTCTCGAATTTTCAAATAAATTCTTGGGAGCAATAGTCACCGCATGAGTCTTGCTTAGCATCCTCTTGGCAAGAGGATACTTGAGGGCAGAATGGTCAGTATACACTATGCTTTTGGACATAAACAAGATATGACCGGATTTCTCAAAAGGGCATTATACTACGGCAAGTAATTCCTTTTAGTAGTAGTGATAGTGAGTTTGAGCCTGTTCATGTCTTGCTAGCATAGTGTTATAGGTTGGAAAATGCTTGTTTTTCTTTGCCCCGAGGACTGCCCCATTGCGGAAAGTCGCTGCATCGTACATCAGTCAAAGGCAAGTCCCAGTTGGAGCAATTAAGGATCGGATCCTCAGTCAATTTTCTTTTGAGTGTAGTAAAGGAGGTCGATACACTCTGCAGAGAAGAAAAAAATGGAGTCTCTTTTTAGCAAATGGAGTCATAGGACGAAATAAGAGAAAAAAAAAAAAAAAATAAAAAACTACAAAAACAAATAAGGGCAACTTTTTGAGAAGATCATGAATGAATCGTCGGAAAAACTGCGTGCCCAAGGAACTACGGGCACCTTTGACAGTAGTTCGGATGAGGAGTTTAGTTATTACTTCGACTTTGCTCTATCAACCTCAAGTCCTGATTTAGAAATTTTGTGTCCGAGAACAATGCCTTCTTTCACCATAAAATGGCTCTTCTCCCAGTTCAAAGACAAATTGGTGTCTTCACACCGCTTCAACATTTTTTCCAAATGGGATAGGCATGTAGAGAAAGAGTTCCCGAAGACGAAAAGTCATCCATAAATACTTCTCGTTTTTCAATATCTCAGTGGAAGATTGCCATAATTACATCGTTAGAATGTACCGGAGCATTGCATAGCCCAATAAGGCATGCCGACGATAGGCTGAAAGTTACGTATGTGCAAGTAAAGGTTGGTCTTTTCTTGATCTTTTGGGTCAAATTGGGGCCTTGATAAAACACCGAGAAGCCATCGAGGAAATAGTAGTATGGTTTCCTGCTCGGTCTTTCGAGCATTTGGTCCAGAAGGGGCCATGGGAAGTGGTCTTTTTCGGTGCTTCATTAAGCTTTCTGTAATCAATACATACTCGCCATCCCGTGACCAATCGAGTAGGAATTAGTTCATTCTCATCATTTGTGATGACGGTTATGCCTCCTTTCTTAGGTACACAGTGTACCGGGCTTACCCAAGGGCTGTCAGAGATGGGGTAAATCAATCCAGCGTCAAGGAGTTTTTCAACCTCCTTCTTGATAACGTCGTGGATTTTTGGGTTTACCCTTCTCTGACTTTGCACAGATGGTTCGTAGTCCTCTTCCATTAGAATTTTGTGAGTACAAAATTCTGGGTTAACACCCTTTATATCAGAAAGTTTCCAAGCGATGGCTCGCTTGTGGGACTTGAGAACCTTGAGAAGAGCTGCCTTTTCCTCATCTTTTAAGTCTTTAGCAATGATGACAGGCAACTTGTCGTCACCTTCTAAAATGGGATTCGAGATGGGTGGCCAGGTTCCCTTGAGTCAACCTCGGGAGGTTCATCCAACGGGATGATTATTTAAGGTTTTTGCTGACTGAGTTTGAGCTTCTTTTCCTACTCAGCCAATATTGTTCTTGTTTGGGAGGCGGGAGTGGTTCACTGTTCAAAAATGCTTCTAGAAGCAAGGATGTTCCCCTAGGTTCTGAGAAGTTGGATCAACTTCAGATGAAAGTTGGATCATCTTCTTAAGCAAGAAAAAGATCCTGCTTCTTCAAAAAAAGAAAATCACTGTCCCCGAAAGGAGTGAGATTTAGAGAAGCAGTAGAAACAATAGGCTCAAAATATGGAGTGGGATTGCCACTCGCGATCACGTTTGAAAATCCTAGGACCTCTTGAGAATACTCATCACAAGCCATATCAATGACGTCGATTTTGTTTACCGTCATATGGTTGTAATCAGCTGTGTATCTTGAAGTTTGGTCCAGATTGAATGTGATGGCTTCCTTGCCAACACGAAGGGTAATCTCACCTTCATAAACATCTATCAAAGCATGACTGGTTTTTAAGAAACATCGCCCGAGAATTAAAGGTACTCGGGGGTCTGGTTCAAAATCAACAACTACGAAGTCAGCTGGAAATTGACATTTTTCCAATTTACAAAGACATCTTAGCGATACGATCGGTTTATGAACGAACGGTCTGCTAGTTCTAGTGTCATGAGGCTCGGGGGTCAATTCAGGAAGAGATAGATTGTTCCATACAGAATAAGGCATGAGATTAATGCTCGCACCAAGATCGGCCAATGCGTTGCATGTAGTAATCCCCGTAAATTCACATGGAATCAGAAATCGGCCAGGGTCTCCAAGTTTCTTTGGTAACTTGTTGAGGATGACCGCTGAACAGTTCTCATTCAAAGGAGTTCTTGCCAATTCGCTCAATTTTTCTTTGTTTCCCTAAGATGTTGAAGTGCCAGAGTTATTTGCAGATAGCTATCGAATAGCATCTAGACACATTGTTGCAGGCTTTACAACCCCTCACCATGTGAGACTCTACATGAAAGTAATGAGTCACCACCTCTCCCCCCGGGCATCCCCTGTACCCGCTTGCTTATACGCTATCTCGACTCGATATAAACCTCATCTTCGCTATAATCTCGATTTCATCTCGATCTCGAATTTTCCGTTTGATCTTCCGCGTCGTTAGCTTTTTCCTTGCGCTTTCATCATTTCTTTTGATGGAAATGAAATTGAATGCTTTAGGAATAGGAGTAACAAATAGGACGCGTAACAACAGGAGCAACATTGGGCTCAGTATTTGGATTACGAGACTGAATTTGAACAACAGGAGGTTGGACGTCTTCGGTGCTTCCGTTATTAGCAGGAGGCATCGTGTCCTTTGTCACCTCGGTGTCATGATTAACTGCTTTCGGTCCTTGGATGGTAACACCACTTCGGGTAGTGATACCTTTTAAATCTTCCTTTGGGTTGGTAACAGTGTTACCAGGAAGAGTTCCAGAACCGGAAGTAGAAGCTGTATTAGCAGTAACAAATTTTGAAAGCATGTCAGTCAAATTTGCCATTTGGGATTGCAGGTTTTGACCTTGGTTTTGCATGTTTCTCAACACTGCATCATTGGCTGTGACATATCTTTCAAAATCTGTTTTTGACACACCGTGTGTCTGAGGAGCAGGTCCTTGATGAGCTACCGGTTGATTGACCGGAGGTCGATAAATCTGACCTTGGTTGAAATTGTTTCCTCTGTTTTGATTGAAGTTATTTCCTCGATTGAAATTGTTTTGACTATTTGCATGAGGATTCTGAATGGGAGGAAAACCAGGAGGTCGAATTTGATTTGAGACCATCGAAGGTCGATAACCAGAATTAGCTTGGTTAAAATTGGCCGCAGCGGCCTGGGACACATACTCTTGGATATTGTCATGGTAAATGTTGCTATTAGTGGCTGGACAGTTTTGATAAGAATGACCTCCCCCACAAGTTACACAACTTTGTTCAACCGCTTTTACGGGGGTGGAAGCTGGGGTTTGGTTCTTTCTATCAAGAATTAATGCCCGAACCATGTCTTTGAGTTCAGCAACATCAGATGAGACTGCTTGGGTGGAAGAGCTTGTACTCATTTTAGCTACAACAGCTTTGTTTCTTGATTGACGTACCTTAGACTTGCTCTCGATGATTTTTAAACATTCTCGAGGCATTTTGTCTAAGAAGTTACCACCGGCAGCAGAGTTCAATGAATCTTGATCAATTGAGTTGAGGGAATTGTAGAATGTATCGAGTTGATGCAATTCTGAAAACCCATGATGAGGGCATCCCCTTAAAAGATCATTGAAACGATCCCAAGCCTCATAAAACGTCTCATCAAATTTTTGCTGAAATCTCGTGATTTCATTTCTGAGATTTGTCGTTTTAGAGGGAGGGAAGAATTTGTTAATAAATTTCGAAACAAGATCATCCCATGTTTCAATCGACCGAGGGGGTTCTTTTTCCAGCCATATCCGGGCTGCCCCTTCGAGAGAAAACGGGAAAAGCATAAGTTTAACCGACGTATTTGGTACGTTCGGAATCTTCATTGTAGAAGTGATCTTGTTGAAATAACGGATGTGAGCATGTGGGTCTTCTTTATCATTTCCAAAAAATTGCTTGTTTTGGACAAGATTCAGAAGACCATGCTTGATCTCAAAGTTATTCGCGGTGATTTCCGGAATAACTATCGCATCCTCGTACCCTCGTAAACCCATCGGTAGGGTGCGATCGAGCAATGCCCCATAGTAACGATTATCGGACCATCGTAACTATGGGAGGATTATCAGGTTTTCTCAAGATTAGATGATTCAACAAAGTTTGTCGAACATTGTGGTTGTCGACGTCCTACGGCTTTGAGAACGAGTGCGCATATGCACAAAATAGGATTAAAAAAGGAAAATTTACACAATTTTTTTGGTTTTTCAAAAATTGATTCACATTTGAATTAACTGACAAGATATAAGACAACTAAAACCAAATAATCTGCATACTCACGGTAGCTCTCAAAAAGATAAACCCTCACAGGTGCGGTAAAGAGTAGGAATACCGAAGCTAATTCTCCTTTCGTGTCGTAGATCCTATAACAAACCCTCCTTATACCCACTTTATAGTTGTCAGCTTTCCAAGGTGAGCCGTACGACGTAAAGAGACACAAAAGGCAAGTTTTAAAATCTTTTTGTTCGATTTGGTAACCAACAAGTTCACCAGAACTTATTATGAAAATTACTCTCAGTTGAGAATATTATATTTTTGGTGTTTTAGCCAATTTTAATTTTATTTTCTTTTTTTAAGGACAATGTTTTAAGATTTTGATTTTTTTGATTTAATAATAATGATAATTATACTAACCAGAATGAAACATATTTTATGTACTTTAAAATTAAAATAAAAGAAAATATCACAGTTTCAAAAACAATAGGTCAAAACGAAAAGATAAAACCGGTTTCACAGCCTCCCCGGAAGCGGCGCCAAAAATTGATGGTTGAGATTTACACAAATATATATTATAAAATATAATAAAATAAATTAAAATATATAAAGAAGTTGTAAAACAACAATCAATGATACCGAGAAGTAGTATAGAGTTTTCCCGGGTCGTAAATCCCCAACGAGGCTGGAATGGTAAATCGATACGAATGAATTGATGATTTGAGAAACAAATGATTTTGATTTTTTAACTTGATAAACTAAAATTAATTAAAGAAAACTAAAATTATTCTACGGGAAACAAGCAGTGGAAAATGAGAACCTTAAATATACTACGGGGAACAAAAATAGTTACACGGATAAATCCTAAACTACGGGGGGCATAAATACTGGCAATGAAAATCCTAAGAAATCTACGGGGAACATAATTAGGCTAAAAATACTTAACTAGAATAATTAAAACTAATAAACTAAATTAAACATGCAATTATAGACTACCGGGAATTAAATCGTAAGCTAAAATCTAAAATTACAAAAATCAAGTCATAAAATTAATTTTAAAATTTAAATAAATTAAAAATATTCTAACTTAAAAGAAAATGTAAAAAAATTCAAATCGGATTTAAAAAGCGAACAAAACGTAATAAACGAAAAGTCGAACCGTAAAACGAGCCCGAACTGAAATTTTGGGTCAAAAATCTCACCCTACACAAGTTTTAATAATTTTCCTACAAACAATTTGATAAAGAAAATTTCTAAAAAGAAAAAATAATATTTTGTAATTTTTGTATATTTTATGATTTTTTAAATATTAACTACTAATAAAAACAAAGAAAATAAAAAGGATAAAAAAAAAAAGTAAAAAAAAAATTCAAAAAAAATCAGATTAAATAAAGAAAAAGTTAACAAAACTAAAAATGTAAAAATGCCCAAAAGTTACTGTAGCAATTAAAAGTAATTAAGCTAATTAAAATAAACCCTAAATTAAATTAATTTAATTAATTAACCTAACTAATGCTAACTATTGTTAAGTTAAAAGGACTAACAGGGAAAGGCTATAAGGACTAACGAAGAAATACCCAACTAACCTATGGCACTAACAGTGTTAACAACAAAATTCAAATATTACAAAAATGGTCCCTGAATTGGACCCCGACTTACAAATGAAGTCCAAAAGGCTTATTAGCCAAAACTTAAAAAAGAAACTTTGTAGAGGAGCTTAAGGTGATTCTTTTTTGTAAAAGCCAAGGGTGCTGAAATCTACTAAATAAGCCAGAAATGTGGCTTTTCTTTGACAGAAACTCAAATAAGCTTAAAAGCTCTTTAGTTTTCTTTTTAAGCTACAAGGCACTCAAATAAGCTGAGAGTCCAACTCAGCTAATGAATAAAAGCTACTTAGGCAATGAGATGAGCTACTCCTAAATAAAAGTAAGCCCTAAGATAAGCTAAAATATAAATAAAGTCTATTCTAATAGTAAAAAAAAACAGAAAAACACCTAAATAAAGCCTAAAATAAGCTAATCTAGAAGAAGAATTAAGCTGTAAGACTTAGGGGGCTTAAAGGATTCCTAATAAGCTACTAGGAAAAGAAATATAAACCTATGTTAATTAAGCTAAAAGGAAAGAAAAAGAGGGCTGTAGTGCTTGTTTTTGCACCAGGGCAACAGACAAAGGCAGGCTGAAGGGTGTTTTTTGAGCTTATAAAATAAGCTCAAAAGGGCTTTAGACAGAAAAGCAAATATAAACAGATTTAAGTACATAGAATAGGAACTTAATTTTCCAAAATTTGAGCTTTTTAAAAACAATAAAACCTGCAGATAACCACATGAAAAAGGGCTTTTCCACAAATTACACTTGACATTTTGACAGCCTCAAGGATTTGACTATGGCAAAGACAGAGCAAATCTCCTTGTATGCTGCATTTGGCTTCTAAGATATACAAAGTAAACAACCTAATAACTACTTAATCTAACCTTAAACTAATCACTAACCTATGTCTTATATTATATAACGAGAAAATGAACCAATCATAGAAAAAAACTCAATGCCACATTTAAACTTAAAAAACTATTGATTATCTTAAAACTAAATGACCTGAGATTCTCAGCCAAAGATGGCTGAGAGTTCCAAACCCATGCACATCCCCTTTTGACCCATTTTAACCCTACTGCCAAACACCCCCTTATTTTCAAAAACCTTTTAAACAAACTGATTTGACATTAAACCTGAACTTAATTACTTAACCTTGAGATACTTGACTGTATTATTGGCAATGTAAAACAAAGAAAAAAAGATTAAACATATATCCTTTAACCTTGTAATTTCAACAGTAAGCAAATCAAAGAAATTTTTCATAAACCTTGGAAATTTCATTATAGTAAAACCTTAACAATAATTACAAAAGGTAAACAATCTGAAAAAAACTTAAATTACAATTTTAAATTAAAAGTTAAAATAAAAGAAAGCTAGCTAAAAAAAAAAAGGTGTGAGTTCGGGCTGTGAATCTTCAATTAATAGAAGTCACTTTGCTTCCTATCTTCTTCTTTGTTTTGTTGTGTGTGAACAAAACCTCAGCATCAAATCCTAAGCCATTGGATACCAAGTGTTTTCTTTTAAGCTATATCCACCATTGATTCTCCTCGGTAGAGATGGATTGCCACGTGGCCCTCACTTATAGGTTAGTGGGCTGGTGGGAATGGATATATCTGGGTAAAGGGTTGTGTGGCGGTCAAGGCTCTAAGGTGTAACTCGTGATGGTGTGAGGCTCAAGGGAAATGGCGGGAAAGATATTGAGGAGGGGCGTTTATTGGTTTACAGGTTTAAAAGTTTTGAGATTGGCAAAAAGAACCCCTCGGGTTTCACTTCCTTTCCATTTCGTTTGTTTCTTTTTTTTTAGTTATAAAAGGTTTGAAAGTATTGTAAAAACAGCCCTTGTGTTATTTTTAAAACTAAGATAAAGAAAGATTAGGCTATTGGCAGTTTAAGCCCTTGGTATTTAAAAGAGAAAAACGGTTTTGTACAATTACAAATATCAGATCCCTATCGTTTCTATTTCATTTTCCTTTATAAAACATATTTTAAAAATTACAATTTTTAGTCCCATGTTTTACAAAAGAAAGTTTTGGGCCTTTGTTGGGCTTGGGTTTGGTATTGGGCCCAACTGGGTTTTGTTTGGGCCCAATAAGGATTTGTGGGCTTGTATTGGGCCCAATTTGGTGCAGGCTTCTGTTACTGGGCTTTTTAAGGCCCAATAAGGTTTGTGATGGGTTTTGTATGTACAATGGCTGAGATTGGCTGTACAAGGGCTAGGATTGGGCCTATCAAACCTTCATACTCTCTGTCAATTGCACACAAATGGGCTGTATGTCATTGAATTGAGGGCCCATTGGTCTTCACATCATCGTGTAATAAACTATTGGGCTTTCCCGGCCCATCAGATGGGTTGAGATGCAACCAAAAAGAATTCATCAATTACGGCTTTGGTTTGACTGTTGATTGTTTGATGAATTTTGACTTTTGAACTTTTCTGTCTTTGCTTTGCTTTAGCTTTGTCCTTCACAGCTTATCCATTCCGAGTCCGGTTTGTCGATTTGGCTTTGTTTTCGCTTGTTCTTTG
This sequence comes from Tanacetum coccineum, assembly GCA_026074375.1. Classification (NCBI taxonomy): domain Eukaryota; kingdom Viridiplantae; phylum Streptophyta; class Magnoliopsida; order Asterales; family Asteraceae; genus Tanacetum; species Tanacetum coccineum. The sequence continues at coordinate 14,323 of BQNB010029057.1, forward strand.
TTAATGCTGTTCCTGCACAATGCAATTAGCAAAACAAGCATATATTTGGCATTTTAGGCCCGTTTTTGGTTATTTCAGCTCGTTTTTAAAGGTAAAAGGTATGTGTAATTAAGCACATACCAATGTCATATAGTCTTACACATTAATCTCGTTTTATTTAATGTGATGATACAAGCTTTAGATTAAACTTGCATGCTTATATCTATATGTCTTATCCATCTTAGGTATATTTTTCGCTCACACTAGAATATATTTCTTTATCGCCATCCGTGTCACAAATCTAAAAAGTCAAAAGAGTTGTAAAATGGTCTTAAATCTCTCAAAATCTTCACTCACACATTCCCTTAATCATCATCTCATTTTCTTCCAAATGATCCACTCTTATGTCAAGGGAAGGTTAGATACAAAACTAATACACTCTTCCAAGTAGTTTGACAACTTAAATTTTCATCCGAAATATTCATAGTATCTTTTAACTTTGATCTCAAGACGTTAATGTTCATAATGAAAATTCATATTCAAGCCTTTTAACAACATAAGTTAAAACACTCTCCTTTTCTCTTCAATGAAAACATTCTTTCTTTTAAACGAAAACACTCTTTCTCTTTAACAAAACCTTCTTTGTCTTTTAGGAAATTGCGATCACACCTCTAACTCACACTCAATCACACCTCTACAACCATATGGATGGCAAATTCCTTTCCTCCAATCTTTCCGCTACCAACCTATAAGACAACCTCAAACTCGTTGTGTGATTGTTCTATAGCGAACATTCGCAAATGCACGAGAAGACCAACATACTTCATAAAATGTAGTTTCATACGAACGTTCACCACCAACTGTACCTGACAATGTCAAGCTCGATGCTTTCATCTTCGTTGTTTTCTTCTTTAATTTATTTATTTTCCACTGCGTCGGCACGAAACACATCGAGATAACTCCACCATTTCTTCGAGACAATGTCAAAAACGGAAACATCCACATCAAAAGAAATTCATTTGAAGATAATATCGTCGGCATTTTTTCTAAACCCCTCAAGCGCGAATCGTTCAATTATCTTCGTCTAGGTCTAGGAATGATGGAACACATTCCTCAAATCTTTCTCTTCTTTTATACTAGTCTCGATTCTAGTCTATTTTCCTAATTTTAGCGTCGTGACAAACTTAAATTACTTCTCCAAAGTATTTTAATATTTTAGTTAGCAAATGGCAAATTAAAATATCACTCCTTTCGAAAAAATCGTCAAAAATCAAGTCCAAAACTCACCCCCTATAGACGGCCCCGTAAATATGGTGGACCCCTGATTTAATTCAGACGCCCCCATATATATTAGGGACCGTCGATTAGTAGATGACAACAAAATTTCTTTTTCTTTCTTTACCCTTGTCTCTTTTGCTTTCTACGAGCGACTAAAATCCTACAACCCAACCCATAACCATTATTACTCTTGTTAGTGAATTACTGTTCAAGTACATCATCAAACCAACAAGGTGAAATGAAATACGAGTCTTAAGTCATCCACCGAGTCATCTTCACAAGAAGATTCACCATGTAATCCTTCACCACCAACATAATCACAACCTAATAGTGATTATCACTACTACAACCCAGGGGGAGTGAAAAGAGAAGGGTGAAACTACCTTTCGTAAAAGCTCAAACCTATGCCCTAATATCTCTCCCCCTATTAAAAATTCCCAAAAAAATGGGTCATCCTCATATCCTAACACTCATAAGCAAAAATTGCCTTATGTGTCATAGTTTAAGTGAATTTCATAAGAAATGCGTCTCATTCTCAAACACAATTTCTGACAAAACGCTAAACCACAATCTATCACTACTCAATAAAATCCCATCACTTTACAAATCTTGGTCCGTCGCATCTCGTAAACGTCTTTCTACCTTAAATAGTCTTTCCACTTATAAACGGTTCTTCACACTTTCAATCGTCCTTCTCACTTCTAAGAGTCTTCTCACTTCTGATAGTGTCTCACTTCTAATAGTCCGTTCACCTTCTAATAGTCTTTTTACTTCTATGTTTCATAACAACATCAAAAACATTCCTTTTGCACTTCTAATAAGTCTTCTTTCCTCTAACTCATCTTCTCACTTCTAAAAACGATTCATCTCTTTTCTAATATCTGTTATATTAAATTTTCCTTCCTCCAAATATCTATTGACAACTTAATTATTTCATCCGAAATATTTAAGTAATTTGCGAAATACAAATGTCACTCTTTCGTAAAACTTTCCACTTTCTAGAAAGCGAAGAACATAAAGAAGATATTCAATCTTCAAGTGTTATTAAGTCACCACATTGTTGCGTCTCTCATTATTCTTCCACCATGAAAGAAACTACCACTCATTTCCATATACCCTTCTTTGTTTACAAGAATGATAACCAACAGAAACACAACCAAACTTTGAATTCCCAATCGTCCACCTTTGTCTCGATAGGATCACATGCACATCATTTTTTTCAGCATGCTTGTCATTGTTAGTGCATGATGAGGTGTCATTTTATACACTATTTTGGGGTCATTTAACCCTTTAAATCATGTAAATATGCCCAGATTATGTGCTTAATCGCTTGTTTTCATGTTTTTAGCATTTGGATGGCATTTGGAGGAAATACACATGACTTGGGCTCATTTGGAGAAGAAACGGACAAGACTACGACTCTACACCAAGAACCATGAAGAATTATTCATTCAGAGCCTGGAGACGGGGTCACAACCATAAAGCGAAGGCGTTATGACATTCATGGTGACGGCGTCAGAGATTCAGCGACATCGTCAGGACGTGGCCGACTTAAAGTGGATCTAGAACCATCTACGTGGCGACAGCATTAGGAGTACAAAGCAACGCCATCGCAGCGATATCTCTATAATATATAAACCCGATTTTAGGTTTTTCAAAGTGTGTAACTATGTTAAAAACTTTAGGGAGACAGAACCCTGGCCTTGTAGCAGCTCATAAGTCGTTTTTAGGCCTCAAAATCCCTATCGTACTAACCTTAAGATCCATGTTTTAATTCAATTAAGGTTAATTATCATTAATCATATTCAATTGTCAGTGTTTGTGTGAATTGATTTATCTCTTAGATTTCCATTATAACATGTGAGGCTAAAACCTCCTTTTTATTTGTGCTTACGATTGCATGAAAGACGGATTATAGATCCTATTATTGTTGCTTCTTGTTGATGAATGTTGCGTGTTAGGCTTTAGAAAACCAGCTTTTGTCAGTATCGCTGTAGACACGTCTAGGTAAACACAGTGCGTAGAAAGGATACATCGGTAACATTCTTCATACTACTTTAACCCCTTAATGGATTTGATCCCACTTAAGGTATGTTCACACGCTTTTAATATACTCGTAAGGCATTGTAAATAGTCTTCAATACACCTTACATGTGTGATGCCCTAACGGAATATTAAATAGACGAGCGGGTTCGTGTAATACCATTTCATGACCTAGGAAATACTTACACATACAAAAAAAACGATACACAAAGTGGTGTGACAAGGCAGCAGGATTAGAGAAGCAACTGTATAGTAATGCAATGATTTAAAGTAATTTACATTCCAATTACGATAAAGATATCACTAGTTATTTAGAATTAGATTAGTTTAGGTAATAGTTAAACAAAGCAACATCTCAAACCATAGAATTACTTGCTTTCTATAAAACAATAAAAATACAAAAAATAATCTTCTCTCACCCAAGATTCTAGTTAGCTCCGTGATCAAGCTTCCCAATCTATTCCCCTGAGAAATGCATAAAACCCCCGAGTCTGCCATATACTATACTGCAACGACAAGTAACACTCCTATGGTGTTGTAAAACTTCGTGTAGAAGTCCCTAATAACTACCGCACCAAGTTTTTTTTTTGGCGCCGTTTCCGGGGAATAGTTAGGTTTTGATCATAGTTTAGCTTAGTTCTACTCGCTTGAATCCTTTCAAGTGAGAATTTAATTCTCCCACATTAGCTTTCTTGTAGTCTATCTTGTCTTCGTGTTAATTGTTTCGTAACCCATTCTCGTCAACCACCATAGGAGACGAGAATCCTATCCGTACTCTAGGAGATTAATCCAAACCAAGCCACGAGGGTTATAGGAATACCATCAAGCTCCCCGAAGGGAACAACATGGTACCTCTTCGATCCGACACCATCTGGTCAGTGCAAAACGGATGCTCATTCCACGAATTTCGGTCCGAGGATCCAAACCAACACCTCAAGGATTTCCTTAAACTTATGGACTCACTTGACCTTGACGGTGAAAATAGGGAAAGAACGCGCCTGCGTTTATTTCAATTTTCTCTACGCGATCAAGCTAGCAATTGGCTTGAACGCCTTCCAGCAGGATCCATCTCCACCTGGGAGGATCTTACTACCTGATTCCTTGCTCAATTCTTTCTACCGGGAAGGACCGCAAAACTTCACAACGATATCCTGATGTTCCAACAACATCATGGAGAATCTCTATCCGAAGCATGGACTCATTTCAAGGACTTACTCCAAAAAGTCCCTCATCATGGCATCGATCTTTGGCTCAAAGTCTAAATCTTTTATGGCCATGTCAATCCTATCACAAGACAAACCATTGACCAATCGGCCAGTGGTAAACTTCGTGACCTTAACCCCGAAGAATCCTGGGCAATATTAGAGGACCTCGCCCTTTATGACAACGAAAGCTGAAACGACCCAAGGGATTTCGTTAAGCCGGTCAAGGCAATTACATTGCCTCAAGATGTCCCGAGTACATTCGACCGCCGTCTAATCGAGCTCAAAAATCAAGTCCAACGCTTGATGGAAGCTCATCTTGCTCTGACACAACCTACCCAAGTGAACAAAATCACTACCCCATGTGAAATCTACAGTGGTCCCCACGACACTCTGAATTGCATGGAAAACCCCGAACAAGCCTTTGTTGAATACGCATCCTTGCGTACCGACGAAGTGGGAGGTAAGTGGTATACCTTTAAGCCCGAGCAAAACAATCTTGGTGACACCTATAATCCGTCATGGAGAAGTCACCCAAACCTTAGGTGGAGACAACCTCAAAACTCCCAAAATAATTTCTCGATCCCGAACCGTCCCTTTTACAACCGTCCTTTAAATTTCAACAATCAATCAAATATAGAAGGACTGGTTTCCAAATTCATGGCATCTCAAGACGCTAGACTATCCAAGTTTGAAGCCGATTTCAAACAACAGCAAAGCGAGATGACCAACAAAATCGACACTGTGCTGAAGGCCATCACCGACCGAATAGCGGGCACACTGCCTAGTGATACGGTTAAGAACCCGAAATTGGGGACCCATCCAGTTTCGTCTGCTCGTTCCTACCCAACAATGGACCCGCAATGCTCAACACAAATCCATGGTTCGATTAACACCATCACAATCCACCCCAAGCAGCCCAAAGAATCTCAAGTTAATGGACCGGAAGTCGATCTTGAAGAAGACAACTCCGGAGACACCAACTCTAACCCACACCCACAACCTAATCCATTCGCCTCCATCGCCACTGAACAAGTGCGAAAACTAAACTCGATGCTCGAATCGCTCGGATTAGTCCCCCAATCCTCTAATACGAAATTTATCTGCTCTAAAGAGGATGATGGTGAAGTAATTTTATCGAGAATTAACGAGATTATGAAACCACCGAATTGAGGATTCCCCATGAAGTAGAAGGGCTACAAAGAAGAACCAGTAGTGGAGTACTTTGACACTTTCCTGACTAGAGATGAACTGACCTACCATAGGTACCTAATGAGTGGCCCAATCCCTTCAATATTTCTTAGAAACCCTATCATTACGGAAGGATGCCCCTACAACCTTAAGATCCCATGCAATATTGGACACGTGCATATCGAAAAGGCTTACATTGACCTCAACTCTCCTCTTAACATCATGACCCGAATGATGTACAACTGGATCATGAGAAGAAAACTTAACCCTAGGAAGAATGCAATAGAGTGAATTAAACAATTTTCACATGTAGGATCAAAGGAATGCAAGTCTTCGTTGAAAACTGTCATCCTAAGTCATAGACGTCGATGATTTTGTCGAGGATATTGAGTTCAATTCTAAGACCCTTACAGGTTGTCACATAATGTGGTACATTGTTAAGACCTTAATAGAAATATCCAACATGGACTTATGACCCACCCAAAGTGTGTTTGTTTAGATTCATTATAGGGACCGATGAAGTTGCCTAAAGATTGTTCCCATAAGATAGAACAATATGATCCCTGTCAGACTTAGAAAAAAGCATACCAATCATGTACTATCTTAGGTACAAAGAAGATAAAGAGAAGAGGAGTAGCAGTATGTGAAACAGATACTAGAATTTTACAATGGAATGCCTAAGCTTGGAACCCTAATACCTAAACAGGTGGTGAATACGAAGAGATAGTCACGTAAGGACGTGTGGACCTCGAAGTCAAGCTACAAGACCTTAATAAAGAAAAGCGCTTCTAGGAGCAACCCAATTTACTTTTCCCACATATTAGGAGTGTGTCCATGTTGTGTTTTAATTCTGCCACTAATTTTTTTATTAATTTTGCATTAACTTGTAAATCATGCTTGTCATTGTCTTTTAACCGACTTAATTTCAATTAAAGGTATTTTACAAACAATAAGTATAGGGGGATTTATCCGGCTTTTGAGCTAAATTCAAACAGGTTAAATGAATTGTTTATATTAATTCGCGTCAGTATCAAGTCATATGATTAAGTTGTTAATTCTTATGTTTTATACAGCAATTTATACAGAAACTAACTTATGGAATCAAGTGCAGGAAACTTTTCATCAAAAACAAGAATTTCGTTTTCACAGACGGTGGAGACGGCATCACGATTAACACTCGACGCCGTAACCACGACACCTATGATGGGGTCACACTAACCAAGACGGCGTCAAACGCCCAGGTCCAGAAAACTTAAAAGTTTTTAATTATTTTTTGAAAATAAAACTTGCATAACATTTAATATATGTATTCTTCTGTATAAACCTGCAAAACCTAATGAGTTTAACAATTCTTTCATCCTATCTATCGAGTCGAACCCTAAATTCACATTGTATATTGGTAAATCGCACATTTTATGCTTGGTATAGTTTTCTCTGTGTAACACCCCCATTTTTACATATAGCAGCGGAAGCTTATCTGGGGTATTACTTCAAGGGTACAATAGTCATAATCATAGAAAACGAACAAAGAGTCATTTTTGAAATAAGTTATCATTCATTATTTTTCAGAGTTTTTACAAAACAGAGAGGTATCACAGAATCAAAAATACAACATTTTGAATGATAACGTTTTTTCCCATCCTCGTGGTCCTCGTCACTACCGTGCCATTAGTAACCTGAGATAAAACATGCTAAAAGGTCACACAAAGGTTGATTTGAAATCATAGGTTTAAGTAATTTATTTGTAATGCAATTGCATATTTTGTACGATTGAATATACACCCATATTGAAACATAATTTCTTTATTGCCATATAGCTCAGAATCCGATGCTTAGTTTATAATGAATAAAGAATGCCCTCTGCGGACACCTTTGCCAAAATACCGCGTGATTTCTATCATGTGCAATTAGGTTATCGTTACATGTATACTCAACTTGGAGAGTCCAACCCCCAAATATATATATTTACCAACATATCGCGCTATACTCCATAGAGTAATTAACAGTTCATGATTATGGGGACTTAAAGGCAAAGCAGTTACTTAGGCAATAGTAAATTGAAATAGCATGTAGAAATAATTGCATTCATGTTTATAGGCATGTATCTCCCTCGCGTGTTTTATAAAAAGATTAAAATGCGAGGCTATGAACACACCCTGAACAGAATATAGTGGAAATTGATAGCAAATGTATAGGAATTGGAAAGGAACGCTTCAACACGGCAATCACAGACAACCTGTTTAATAAAGGCAATCTATTTGATTGTATAATAATTGTTTTTGGATATCGATGTTGGTTTTGATATAAAAATTATCATAACACCGTTCGGGCCATCATAGTTTAGAAGTCATTTAGTAAACGTTTGTGGAGCTAGGGCACTTTAAATCGTAAACCCAACGAATCAGACAGAATGTAGTACCAAGATGAAACTTCTTAATATGAAGCTCCCTAGTAGGTGGTATGATCTGGATCCGGGACCAGATTTTTGAAAGCACATCGATGACGAATGATATAGAGGATTAAACATAAGGCAGTTTTTAAGCATTATTTAATATCTGGAGAGATGTTAAGCACACGGAGCGTTAATTAAGTTATGTATGGTAATGTTTTGATATGATTTACACTTTTTCAAACTGATTACATTTTAGACCCTGGGTTTGTGAAAACTGCAAGTAAGACCCCTAGGGTTTGCATTTTACTGACTTTGGGTCCTTCAACTTTTTATTAATAATACCAAGTAAACCTTATACTTTAGAAAATCACTTTCATCAAACGGAGTAAGCGTTGGAGATGAAGTGGAAACAATCGGATCGTAGTACGGAGAAGGATTGTTGTAAGCAACGGAATCGGAAAATCCAAGTACTTCTTGTGAATAAATTTCACAAGTGACATCGATTAGATCAACCTTCTTCAATGATTCGAGATTGTTGTATGAAATGGAAGGTGCATCACCACATTTAAGGGTTAACGATTGATCATCATTCCTAAGAGTAATCTCTCCTTCGTAAACATCGATTAAAGCATGAGCCGTCCTAAGAAAGGGTCGCCCGAGTATCAACGGTACTCGAGGATCGGCTATAAAATCAAGAACAACAAAGTCGGCGGGAAAGTAAAACTTCCCTACTTTGACAAAAACATTTTCAGCTACACCGGTTGGTTTGGAAATTGTACGGTCGGCTAATTCTAATACCATTTTTGTTTCAGTTAGGCCCGGGAGTTGAAGCTTTTTCCAAATGGATAAAGGCATGAGATTGATACTAGCACCTAAATCGGCAAGGGCTAAGTAACTATCGAACTCCGAAAAATCACATGGAATGAGAAATCGACCGGGGTCACCTAGCTTTTCTGGAAGCTTTTTTAGGACAACCGCACTACAATTTTCATTCAACGGCGTTTTGGTCAATTCGATCAACTTGTCTTTGTTATTTAACATCTTTTTAAACATTGACGCAAACTTTGGCATATGAATGAGAGCATCCGCAAAACTAATCTCAAAATGAAGGTTTCGAAAGATTTCCATAAACTTTGAAGAAAGAATGTCATCTTTTTCACGAATCTTTTGTTTGTTGAGTCTTGATGGGTAAGGCAAATTAGGTTTGGCTTTGTTAGCAACGAAAGAAGGCTCTTCGATTGGTTCTTTGTCTTTGGTTTGTTCTTGGACCAATGGAGGAGGTTGGATGTCTTCGGTGCTCTGTAGCTCTGTATCCTTTGTCACCTAACTTTTCTTTTCCACCACCGGCGGTGGAATCGGAGGTCCATCGTATGAAACACCACTACGAGTCGTTTTGAACATTCGGTTGGTTGAAACCCGGTGGTCTCATTTGACTTGCCAAATTGGAAGGTTGGTTTCTTTGGAGAAAATTGCCAACAGAACTTGAACTTGAAGTTTGGTTGGTATTGCCTAAATCATCAAACTTGGTGCAAAGGCTTGTTAACAAACTTGTAACATTTGCCATTTGATTTTGCAATCCTTGATTTTGATTTTGCACATTCTTCAATATCGCATCATTTGCTTTGACGTAGCTTTCAAAATCTGTTTTCAAAACACTATTTGTTGGAGGTTGGTAAGGTAAAACTTGATTGGTTGGTGTTTGGTATGGTGGAGCTTGATAAACTTGATTTTGGTTGTTTTGACGGTTTTGATTAAAGTTTCCTCCACGGTTTTGGTTGAAATTAGAATTGGTTCCTTGATAACGGTTTTGGTTGGTTTGGACATTCGGTTGATTGAAACCCGGTGGTCTCATTTGACTTGCCAAATTGGAAGGTTGGTTTCTTTGGAGAAAATTTCCAACGGCTGCGGTTTGTTGAAATTGTTGGATATTGTCATGAAAAACAGGAAAATCGTTTCCACCTCGAGTTAACGGACAAAGGTTAAAATGGTGATTTGATCCACAAGTGACACAAACTTCCTCAACTGCTTTGACTGGTGCAGGAGTAGTAACTAAAGTTTTCATTTGATTCATCATTTGGTTCATCTTGATAGTCATCTTATCCTCGAGAGAAGCGGCTATTTGTTGCATATCGAAAGAATTATTAGAAGATGAAGAATTAGAAAGAGGAGCATCCGTACTCACTCTTGAATCATTAGCACGACTTCTGGAGTAACGAACTTTTGACTTGCTTTCAATAATCGCTAAACCTTCTTGAGGCATCTTGTCTAAGAAATTACCACCTGCTGCAGAATCTAAGGCATCTTGATCGTTTGAATTCAAAGAATTGTAAAAAGTATCGAGTTGGTGGAGTTCCGAAAAGCCATGGTGAGGACATTGACGAAGGAGTCCTTTAAAACGTTCCCATGCTTCGTTAAAAGATTCGTTGGGTTCTTGGAAAAAATTGGTGATTTTGTTTCGGAGGTAAGTTGTTTTTGATGGTGGGAAGAATTGGTTTATGAATTTTGAAACAAGGTCGTCCCATGTGAGAATTGATCTAGGAGGTTCCTTGTCTAACCAATCTCGGGCTTCACCGTCTAGAGAAAAAGGGAAAAGCAAAAGCTTAACCGAAGTGTTCGGAACTTCTGGATGTCTAAACGTTGAAGTGACCTTATTAAAAAATCGAAGGTGATTGTGGGGATCTTGTCTACCCGTAAACTTATTACTTTGCACAAGATTGATTAAAGGTTGTTTGAGCTCGAAATTGTTAGCATTGATTGGTGGAACAACTATAGCATCTTCATAACCCTCGATGGGTGCTTGTAACATTTGGGCCATCGTTCGATTGTCGGCCATTGGAACAACGTTTTGTTCAACAATTGGTTCAACCGGAAGATTTTGTCGACGTCTTCGAGATTGCGAACGAGTGCGCATAAAAAGAAAAACTAACAATTAAAAAGCAAAACTTTACACTAATTTTTTTTTTTACAATGAATTTTAACGGTTACACGAAAGAGACTTAAACCAAATAATCAACTACTTCACGGTAGCTCTTGAAAATTTCTTTTCAAGGTGAGCCGTACTTGGTAGAGACACAAAATGGCAAGTGTTAAATCTTTGATTACGATTTGGGAACAATTGCAAGTTCACCGGAAATTGAAATGATAATATCTCAATAGAAGATATTATTTGTTGGTGTTCGATTACCAACTTTGTTTATTTTATTTCTTTTTAAAGGACAATTTTTTTTATTTTTTTTTATTTTTCTATTTTTTTTTTACTTATACTAAAAAGAAAAGGAAAATATTTTTTACTTTTTATATTTTATGAATTTTTTTTGGATTTTTGAATTTTAAAACAAAAATGAAACTTTCGAGAGTGAAAGGATCTTCAAACCAAATCAACAAACACAAAACGTAGGAATCGTAAACACTAGTCCCCGGCAGCGGCGCCAAAAACTGATTCGTAGTTTTACGTACCTATAAAATATATAATAAAAATACTACTTAGGTAAATTCCAACTATTCACCTTTAACTAAGGTAAAAAGTTAAAACTTACAAAAATAATATAATATATATAATATACGTATATTAAACCGGGTAAGTATGATCACCCGGGTCGTTTCCCCAACGACTAGTGAAATTGAAACCACGTTTAGGTTCGGATCCTGATTTGAATGAAGCAAAGATATTTTGGATAAGCTATTACTACTAATTAAGAAGCAACAAATAATGACAATTAAGCAAGTAAACTAATTTTAATCCCTAAAAATGTAAACTAAAATTTCACTAAATGAAGAAAAAGTGCCGAAAATTATTAAAAATAAAAGCCCTAATTTTTATCTTTTAATTAAAGACTAATTAAACTAATTAAGACTAACCCTAATTATTAATTAAAACTAGATAAAACTAATTAATAACTAACTTAGGGACTAACTGTGAAAAAGACTTAAGGACTAACGGGCTAAAACATTTAACGGGCAAGGATTAACTGGAAAACAACTAAAACAGAAAAATTACAGGAATGGTCCCTGAGAACTTACCCCGACAACAAACTAAGTCCAATAAGCATTCGAAATTTTAAAGAGCTTAAAATGAAAAACTCAAAGAAGCAAAGTTGTAAAGGACGTATGGGAAAACAACTTTATAAAGGTACTTGGGCTGAACGCACAAAAAGCTCAAAAGAGCTTATCTTTAAGATCTGTTTACAGAAACGTGGGGTTTATCCTTGGTTTAGAAAATTAGCTATAAAAAACTCAATACTAGATAAAAATGTAAAAGGAAAGAAGTTCTAAAGAGCTTATGATGTGCTTAATCTAAAAATGCAAAGAAATTTAACCTAGAAGTGCTTTTAAACTACTGAAATTAAGCATGATTCGGGCAAACTCAGGAAATAAGCAAAGGAGCACAAAATCCACATGAGCTTAAAAGCTTAAAAAGCTAAACTAGACTCTAGAACTTTAAGGGTTTATAAAACTACTTATAATTCTATCTTTTTAAGACTAGAAAAAATCTAGACCAAAAGCCTAAATTAACCAAATTAAAAACCTTAAAATTTCCTAAGTACTGTTTTTGGCTTTTTAACTTTTTTGACAGCAAAAATAAGCTATGTAAATAAGCTAAAAAATGTAATCTAAGACTTATTCTATATTAAGCTATAACTAGACTTTAAAATGCTAAAAGATAAGCTATTAAATCCTACAATTACTCGACTAAAAGTTACACAATTGTAGCCAGTACTAAACTTGATAGTTAGTACTGGTAGTGTAAATTTCAGCAGTACTAACTTGAAGGTACTGCTGATGCAATTTGACTCTTAAGACAAAATTAAGCTATGAAATAAGCTAGATAATGAAAACTAAAACTAAATTTATAATAAGTTATGACTAAGCTTAATACTACTGAATTTGACAAGCTAAAATCTAAGCTAACAGTACTAACTTATGGTTAGTACTGGTAGTGTAAAGGTTCAGCAGTACTAACTTATGTTAGTACTGCTAGTGTAAATCAAGAGTGCACTAAACCAAACACCCCTTTAAGACTATGACAGGTTTGAGTAAAGCTTTTAAAGAGAAATCTAATGAACAAATACTAAATACCAGATAAAAACTAGCTTAAAACAAACTTAGCAATCATGATTAAAACAATGTAATAGTAAAATTCTAAGATCTTAACTAATTAAGCTAATATTTTTGGATTTTATGAGTTTTTATGACAGAAATTAGTAACTAATGATCTATAACTATTTAAGCAAAAACAGACTAGAACATATAACTAAATAGCACTAGAAGAGATATTTAAACACTAATAAGCAAAGAGAATAAGCAAATAAGCAATTTAAACTGAAATTAGAGACAAATGAAAAGAAAAACTTACTTTATCCTTTAGCTAAACAAAAGGAACCAATAAAGGCAGCTACAAGCTCCCTAGCTTATTAATAAGCTAGGGTATAAGTCCTTGGGATCTCTTCCAAGTTAAGATCCCCTTCCAAAAGCTCTAATCCAATTAGATCCATGTAAGATTTAACTGATTTATGGTTTAAGTAAGATTATAACTGAATTCATTTTTTTTTTTTTTATTTTTTTTTAAACATCTACTATTAGCTTTATAGACTGAAAGAGCTTATTATGAGCTTATATAAAAGAGATTTAAGAAGATTTAAAGTAAACACTGAATTTTATTAACTAGAAACCTTGATTACATTACTGAAAAGAGATTACAAAACGATTTTAAGGAAAATAAGCTAAAACAATTAAGCTAAAAATTTTAAATTAAGCTACTACTTTCTAAAAAAACTACTCTTTTTCGTGTGTGTGAGAAAAGGCCTCTATTTATAGCACTTGAGGAAGCTTCTAGGATCTCTTGCCCTGCCCTCCAATCTTTCAATCTCAACCAATCATTTCTCCAATCATTTGAGCTTCATTTGTGGCCGTTTGATCAAAATGTGGACACCTGAAGATTGCCAGCGTGTCATTCCATTGATGTGACGTTTGTGCTTCTTTTGTGAGTGTTTTAGCACAAAAACCCACATAAATTTATGCTTTCACCATTGTTGACGTGGCCTTTGATTGGGAGAGGTTAAGTAATCCTTTGATAAAGACTGATTTGTCCCTTCATTTGTGTTAGAGAGCTCATGAATTGACCTAAGCACCCTTTAATTTGGAAAACCCCTTTGATTTACCCTGGTTGGTGAAACGGGGAAGATGGGTGAATAGTAACTGGGTTGGCGCCCAAATGGTGACAGTTAAAACTATTGGAGTTTGGCATTTTGACTCTTTCAGCCCCTCTCTTTCTTTTCCCTTTTTTAAGTTATAAATAACTTTCGGGAATTGCAAGATTGGCCCTTGAGGCTTCATAAAAGAGGAAATGACTAGGGATTTGGCTTCGGCTTTGTATCTTTGGCTTCTTTTTGAACTCTTCTGATTCTCGTGTCCGTGTTTGCTTGCTTTTGACTGTTTTCTTGTGATTTTTGACTTATCCATACCTGCACACACAAAACACAAATACAAGCATATTTTTGCCATTTTTGGTCTGTTTTGGGTTTAATTGGGTTATTTTAGATACAAACGGATATGTGTATTCTACACTTATCACTAATCCTACTGATCCCCATCACACACCCATTATTCCACAGCCATCAACATCTCAACCCCAAAAGAAACAAAAACTAAGGAAGTCAAAGAGAAAAGACACTGAGATTCCTCAATCTAGTGGTCCTACAGAGCCTATAGCAGATGAGGCTGCCAATGAGGAAAATGTACCTACACATTCCAATGATCCACTACTCAGTGGTGAGAATAGTTTGAAACTTAATGAATTGATGGAACTTTATACCACCTTACAAAAAAAGGTTCTTGATTTGGAGACTTCAAAGACCACTCAGGCATTGGAGATTGAAAGCTTAAAAAGGAGGGTGAAGAAGCTTAAGAAGAAGAAAAGGTCAAGAACTCACAAGCTTAGAAGATTATACAAGGTTGGTATAAGTGCTAAGGTTGTCTCCTCAAATGATGAAGCTAGTTTAGGTGATCAAGAGGATGCATCCAAACAACGGAGAAAAATTTATGATATTGATGCTGATGAAGACATCACCTTGGATAGTACTCATTTTATATTGATCCTGATATGTTTGGAGTGCATGATCTTTATGGTGATGAGGTATTTGTAGAAACTAAAGAGCCTGTGGTTAATACTGCTACAACTACAAGTACAATTCCAGTTAGTGCTGCCAAAGATTTATCTGATGTTGACATAACTTTAGCTCAAGCACTGGCAGAATTAAAGAATACTAAACTCAAGGCTGTTACAACAACTACAACAACTACAATTGCAGGAATCCTTCTTCAAGAGCCAAGTGAAACAAGAACAACAACAACAACAATTCCTTCAAAGGACAAGGGTAAAGGTATAATGGTTGAAGAACCTTTAAAAAAGAAAGAAAAAATAAGACTTGATGAAGAACTTGCTCTCAAGCTACAAGCTGAAGAAGAAGAACAAGCAAGACTTGCAAGAGAGAAGGCTGAGAAAGATGAAGAAGCCAACATTTCATGGGATAATGTGCAAGCAATGATAGAGGCTGATAGGTTATTGGCTGAAAGATTGCAAGCAAGAGAGCAAGAAGAATTGACAGATGAAGAGAAGGCAAGATTGTTTGTAGAACTCTTGGAGAAGAGAAAGAAACACTTTGCAGCATTAAGAGCTCAAGAAAAGAGGAACAAGCCACCAACTAAAGCACAAAAGAAAAGTACAATGTCAACTTATCTGAAACACATGGCTGGTTACAAGCAAAGTCAATTGAAGAACAAGTCATTTGCAGAAATTCAAAAGTTATTTGATAAAGCCATGACAAGGGTAAACATGTTTGTTGATATGGATACTGAGTTGGTGAAAGAAAGCTCAAAGAAAGATGAAGCAGAGATGGCACAAGAGAGTAGTTAAAAAAGAGCAGGTGATGAGCTAGAACAAGAGAAGGAAAAGAAGCAAAAGATAAATGATGATCAAGAAGAAGCTGAGATGAAAAAGCTTATAGAGGTTGTTCTTGATAAAGATGAAGTAGTAATTGATGCTATACCATTAGCTACTAAACCTCCATGCATTGTTGACTGGAAGATCATTAAAGAAGGAAAGCTTGGCTACTATCAAATCATAAGAGCTGATGGAAGTTCAAAAAGGTACTCATCAATGATTCAAATGCTTAGAGATTTTAATAGAAAAGATTTGGAAACTCTATGGAAATTAGTGAAAGCTAAGCATGGATCTACAAGACCAGAATAGGGATATGAGAGAGTACTATAGGGTGATCTAAGGACAATGTTTGAGCATAATATAGAAGATACAATGTGGAGAAATCTACTAGGAAACAAAGTGTTGATTTGGAAATTATTTGATTCCTGTAGAGTACACTTTGTGAGGTTTCAAGACATGCATCTCTTTATGTAGGTTGAAAAGAGATATCGCCTTACACCAGCAACAATTACAGAGATGTTGAACAAGAAGCTTCAAACTGATCATCTGAATGAAATGTGTTATCAACTTCTTAATCTTATAACAAAGCAGCTCAAGAAACAATGAAGTGTTTAGAAGCATCCTTCTGGTGATTATGAAGCTTTCAATGAAGAAACTTGATGATTTTGAAGATAAATATCAAGTTTATGGGAGGATTGTTGAGATTAAAAGCTTCTTGATGCTGTTTGGAAGTTAAGACTGCTCAGTTAGTGCTACTGGTACAAAGTTACAACTGATTGTTAAGAGTTAATGCTGCTAGTACAAAGTTACAACTGCTGAAAGATTACAACTGCTCAAGGATTAAGACTGCTGAAAAGATAAAGATTGATTGGAGATCAAGAATACTTACGTGATAAGTATGAGTTATCTATAGAAAGGATCTTAGTGAATATTCTAAATTTTTATAATATATTGTAAATCAACTAGGACTACTTGGTGTATAAAAGGAGGTCTTAGGGTATAGAATTCTATGAATTAGCATAAAAGTATCAAATCGCATCAAAGTTCATAGAGTTTTTCATAGATTTAAGGTTTTGTAACCCTAACACTATTAAGAGTGTTCATATTATATTGAGGCTGAAAGTTTGGTAAACTGTTTGTTATTATTATTATTCATTATTGTTTCATTGAATTCTTCTTAGTATCATTGACTAGATTCCGCATAGTCTTTGATATTTACAATCAAAGTTTCTATCATAGTTGTTTTGAATTTATTCAATACAACTTAGATTATACAAGTTTAGCAAAGATCTCTATTCATATTTGGATTCAACACATCTTGAGTCGTAGTTTTTCCACCTCTAGTAGTTACTCCTTTAACTTTGTAATCTTTTATCGGAGTATTATTGATTACTTTAACAACTCTTGTACCTCAAATCTGAGCTCACCTAATGAATTGTTCCTTTCTTTAAATAAGAGCTCGTTGGTTGTTCAGAAATCACAGATGAATGCCCTCATCTCCTCGTGTTCTCGCTTTCCTTCATTGACAATTTTGTATAACATTTCTTCCATTGTTAATCTTCTTTCAGGATAGGTAAAATGATATGGACGAAGTCTGGATGCTGCTCTTGAAAAGTAAGACATGATTCAAAGTAAAGATATTCTAGAGAAATAGACCCACAAAGATATTTAAAACTTTTTGTCAATACGCCGTATACAAATAACTGAATACATCGTATTGCTTATTAGAACGGATACGCTGTATTTGACAGAAAGTTGGATACACCGTATTCAATGGAAGTGGATATGCCGTATCAAGTTATCGACCAGAACAGTGTATTAGAAAACAATTAAACACACAAATAATTAAACACACAAACAAGAAACTAATTTAATACAAAAATTAAACATATTTAAAGATTATTACACTAATCTAAATTACACTAATCCTACGGGTTAGATCTAATCTAAAAGCCAAAATATCAAATAAAAATCAAGATTAAATTTTCACTCCCCGGCAACGGCGCCAAAAACTTGATATGTTGTAGTAATGGGTGTGATTTTATGATTTCAAGTTTTAAATTTATATTTTGCCAACTTTACCAAAAACAACACTTTAACGGGCAGTGTACCCGGTTAGATGGGAGTTTCGTGGTAAGTAGGGTGTCGATCACTAAGTGCGAGAAACAATCTTTCAATTTATCAATATTTTGGTTACTAAACTAGGTTAATTCTATGTTAGTTCTATTCTATCCTAAACCTTTGCTAAACTGTTGTCAAATGTATACATGAGAATCAATTCAAATCAATGATAAAAAGATTCCGGAAGAGATATTCCCGGGTCGTATGTCCCAACGAGGCTGCAATTGAAATTTATCCTGGTTTGATGAGAAATTGAATGATGGAAACACTGATATAATTTAAAACTAAAGTTAATTAAATAAAACCTAATTTAATCTACGGGAAACAAGTATAGGAAATGGGGATCTTAAAAACTACGGGATACAAAATTAGTTATAAGGAAATCCTAAAATTAAATTTATACTAAAATACGGGGAACAGAATCAGGTATCGGGAACCCTAAATACTAAAAATTAAGAAAATAAATGCTAAATTAAATTAAAAATCAAAATTAAATTCTAATTAACTTAACTTGAAAAATAAAGAAAACTAGAACTAAAACGGAGGTCGTTTGAATGCTAAACGAAAAGAAACGGTAAAACGCACCCGGTAAAAACGGGTCTAAAACTGAAATTTAAGAAAAATTAAGCCTACACTAAATTTTATATTTTTCCTAGACACTAAATGACAAAAGAAAATTTTATAAAAAAGAAAAATATTTTTTTATTAATTTTTGGATTTTTTATGAATTTTCTAAGATTAAAAACTAATTAAAACTAATTAAATATAAAAAGTCAGAAAATATAACTATAAAAAATCTGAAAAAATCAAATTAAATAAAGAAAAAGTTAACAAATCTAAAAATATAAAAATGCCCAAATTTTACTATTTTAATTAAAAGTAATTAAACTAATTAGATTTAAACCTAATTTAATTAATTAAATTAAATAAAACTAACTAAGGCTAACTGTGGTTATAACTAAAGGACTAACAGTGAAAGGACACAAGGACTAATAGAGTAACAGGCTAGCTAACCACAGGGACTAACAGTTATAACTTTAAAAGAGGAAGTTACACAATTGGTCCCTAAGGTTGACCCCGATTACAAGGTGGGTCCAAGCAGCTTATTAGACAAAAGTCAAAGAAGCAAAGTTATTAAGGGGCTTGAGCTTATCATTTTTCATAACAAGCACATAAGCTGAAGTTAACTAAATAAGCTAGATATATGAGCTTAATGGGGCTGCAGAACCAAATAAGCTTTTTAGCTTATTTTTCTTTCTTTTTAAGATTTAAGCCAACAAAATAAGCTACACTTTATGGGGAACAGATAAATAGGAGAAGGGAGTCCTAAAATAAGCTAAAGTTATCTAGATGAGCCCTAAGATAAGCTGAATGTGCAATAAGCTATGTTGACAGTTTAGAAGAAAACAGAAAAAGGTGGACTTTAAGCCCTTTATAAGCTAACCTAAAGGGGAAGTTAAGCTACAAAATTGTGGGGAATTAAAGAACTGCCTATAAGCTACAAAGAAAAGCAAAAAGATCCTATGGCTTAATGGCAAATAAGCTAGAAAAAGGGGGCTGGATTTGGTGCTCAGCACCAGGGGAGGTACAAACAGTGGGCTAAAGGCTTTTTGGGCTTATGGTAATAAGCTCTCAAAGGCTTTTTAGTCAAAACAAACCACAAACAGATTAAAAGGGGCTATAGTTGAGCTTATTTTCAGAATTTAAGCTGATAAGGACAACTTGAACATGCTGAATTTGGGGCTTAAAATTGAGGGTTTTCAAAGATATTGCAAAGCCAAATTTTGAGTTCCACTTGGTCAAACCAAAGGGACAGCAACAAGGTTAGTTTAAAGGGCTAGAAATAACAACTACAAGCACACAACAATGTGCTTAAGCTGCTTATGCAGCTTGAGCACTTAAGCTTATTTTAAGCTTATGAATTTTGACAGAAAATAGAAAGGGTTCTAAAAACTTATTTTTAACAAAAAATTATGATAAAACTTGGCCTAATAAAGCCCACACACTCAGCCAAAGATGGCTGAGTGTGTTTGACCCATGGTTAACCTGTTTTGACCCATTTCACAGTCAAAACCAAACACCCCTTTAATTATATAAAATTCGGGTTTTTACCATTTTAATGAAGTAAAAGCTAATAAATGTGATTACTAGTGGTGTTTAACAACTTTAACACATTTTTATAATAGATAAACAGATTTTAGAGAGCTTAAATAAAGCTTTAAATTTCGACAATGGTTACTTGCAACTTTTCAAATAAAAACTCTTAATTTTTCATTTAAACTCCAAGAACTTACAACATAAACTTTTAAATAGGACTGAATTACAATAATACAAAGAAAGACTTAATAAAAATTAAAACTAAAGTAAAAACAGGGTGTGGTGTTTCGGCTTGTTCTTGGCTCTTTTATACTAGTCCCAAGTCTTCTCTTTGCTCATGGGAAGTGTTTGCTGTGGAGTGTAGGAAGGTCTTCACACAATTCCCAGCCCTTGGATTGCCTTGTCTTCATCTTAGCCATTGAAGGGGATCGGGTTGTGTGATTGTTGAACTGGAAAGGGTTTGTAGGGGCATTGGGTTGTGGGGAAAGGGTAGGGGTGAGCTGGTAAGGGTACTTGGGAGGTGGTATGGGGCTAAAACAGTGGGGAGAGGCTGTATAAGTTTTGGCGGGTACATGGAGGGTTGCAGGGATGGTACGAGGATTTAAAAGTGATCTTTGGAGAAGAGGCAATACCAGCCCTCCAAGTTTCTCTCTCTTTTCATTTTATTTTCAGCCCCTTTTTAGTTATAACATGGTTTGGGAATTGACAGTTTTGGTCCCTCCGTTTTTATAACTAAAAGTTTAAAAAGGTTTTGGGCGCCAAGTGGGTTGGGTTGCAGGGTTGTTCGTTTGGTTTAAAAGAGAAGAATGGGAAAGATGCAACACTAGTCCTCCATCTCCCCCCCCCCCCCCCTCCCCCCCCCCCCCCCCCCCCCCCCCCCCCCCCCCCCCCCCCCCTTTTCTCTCTTTTCAATTCTTTTGGGCCCGTTTTTAAGTTATAAACTACTTTCGGAAAGTAACACTTTTTGTCCTTGTGGATTTTATACAAGAGGTAAGGGAACAATTACAAAAATGGTCCCTGCTGTTTTTTTACTAAAAGAATTAAAGGGGATTTGGTTAATTACATTTTCAGCCCTTGTGTTTTATTTCTTTTGTTTTTCTTTTATAAAACACTTTCAAACTTGGCATTTTTAGCCCCTAAAGTTTTATAAAAAGGATTAATGGGCCTTATTTGGGCTTGGGTTTTGTGTTGGGCTTGTATTGGGCTTGTATTGGGCCCAATTGAGTGTGTCTGGGCCCAATAAGGTACAGGTTTGGTTATTGGGCTTTTTCAAGCCCAATAAGGTTATGAAGTGGGTTTTGTGTGTACAATGGCTGAGATTGGCTGTAACTGGGCTAGGATTGGGCCTTCAGTCTCACATGTCCTTTGTCAATTTGCACAACAAAAGGTGTTGTAATTGATTGAGGACCCATTTTGGTCTTCACAGTCTTCATAAATATACTATTGGGCTTTCCCGGCCCATCAGATGGGTAAAGATTGCATTCAATAGTATTCTTCAGTTCCGGCTCCGGTTTGACTGCTGATTTCTTCCATAATGACATCTGACTTGTCATTTTTTGGGAACTTTGGCTTGATTTTGCACAGTCATGTTCCATTCCAGCTCCAGTTTTGTCATTTTGGCTTGGTTTTCTGTCTTTTTGATGATATCCACTTCCTGCACAATACAAATGCAAAACAAACATATATTTGGCAGTTTTTGTCTGTTTTTGGTCATTTAAGCTCGTTTTTAGAGGTAAAAGATATGTGTACTAGAAGCACAAATCAAATCCCCCAAAGCTAAGGTATTGTGTGTCCCACACAAAGTTATGAAAACACACGTAGCCCCGATTTCACTATTTTTGAATTTACACTAACAACAACTAATGATTTTTGGATTTTCCACCATTTTTTTAACAAGTTGACTTTCTTTATTATCATACAGGGATCATAGAAATGAGAAGCGCCCGCAGAGGTGATCTACGGATGTCCCTTCACGGATAAATTCATCGTCCTCGAATTTTCACAAGTATTCCAAGCTAAGCAATTAAACAATAACATTGTCTATATAAGTTTATATGATAATCCCTCATACTTATGACTTGTGAATTTCAACTCCCAATATGGATAAAACGCATGAATGAGTGTACTCATTTTAATTTAACCAAGATCAACTTATTTTCATATCATAATCCAAGATTAATATAACAAGACTTAAAAGCAAAACAATTTAATAAGACTTCGTAACATTGATTTCGAGATTTAAACTTTTAAACTTTTTGCAACATTTTCAATATCATAAACAAAAAGTTTTCTTTAAAGCAAGGAATGCGTAGGCTTAGTTTGAACCCCTACCTCGTGGTTAACGGAGCAGGATATCACAACCAACGACCGGTGTTCTTAGTTTGAAAACCCACCCCGTTGCTAGCGTAGTGGAATCACACAACACCTTTCTTCCTAATATGGCTAAGGATTGGTCTCTTAGTTTGAACCTCACCTAAGACTTTCCTTCCAAGTGAGATATCACGACCACACCAAATCCCTAGAAGCAAAGACTCTTAGTTTGAACCCCCACCTCGTGCTAGCGGAGTGGGAAATATCACCGACCAAAACATCTTTAACTTCAGCTCCATATATCAACTGCAAGCTTCATTGGCAAAATTTCATATCAAAGCATGTATTTGCCATTCACATTTCATTCATGCTTCTTTGGCATTTATCTTTTAAATTACTAACAAAATCTCGTTTTTGAAAACTCAAGTTACAAATTTGAAGCTCTTTCTGAAAACATCGATTTGACTTAGTTGAATTAAAATTGAGTACTAATGATAGATGTATTAGAAATTTTACGGAGAGAAAACCACATTTATCTCGAATAAGTTTTTAGAAGAATCTTGCTTAGCACATAAACTTGTATTTAACTCTATCATTTCTCGTTCTTCACATTTTTAAAATTCAAAGCAATAGAATTCGTGAAACTTGTGCCTAAAGGACTAGCTAGGCAACACGCCCCGAATCAAGTCAAAAATTATCTTATTCACCCAAAAGAAAAGCAAAACCGCGACAAAACACTTATTATATTTTTGAAAAATTTTCAATTTTTTCATGTTTTTGGTATTTGGTGGAAAAAACGGTTTACCTTGTAACAAAGCTTGCAGAAACAATCAAATCGAAGATACCCCCCCAAACTAGAACAAACATCGTCCTCGAATTTTTGAGGAACTACATTAATTCCTAAGGCTTGTTATGAGGTATGCCAAAAGATAAAACGTTAGTCGATAAGATAGGATATCGGCTTCCCAAATAACTGAGGATGTGAAACTTTGATGAAATGACAAAAACAGAGAGCCTTCACAATCCGGGCACTCCTGGACAATAAACAACAACAACAGACATGGAAACACGTGTAATGGAAAGGACAAGCATTTTACACCACAACACAAAACACTTATTTACCACTACATAACTACAACTAACCCCTACGATAAACTATGATAAGCATGGGTGCCTCCCACGAAGCCTGTTTAGGGTCACATGCTGGACCCATCACAAGGGATTATGGATTCCTTGAGGAAACAATTGAAATTAAATTATCATTCGACCTTTCATACAAGTGACTACGATAAGTATTGAAATTTCATGAAAGTTCCACTCCGATGAGATACATCCGCCTATAAAAATGTGATACTTTTGGAAATGCCGGTGTCAAATTGTGTCTTCATCCCCACAGGAGAGAAGAATAAGGTGGAATAACGGGAATGAAAGAAATGGAGAAAGATCCATACAACATCAAGCGAAAATGGATTCACTAGAAGTATGAAATCTAACTAAGGTGGGGCAAAACATTATGCACATGAACTCCTTTGGTTTTTCGCCACCCACTTAACCCCTCCCCACCCCCCCCCCCTTTTTTATGTAAAAAAAATTTATTTCCCCACGCACATCCACATTGTAAATTGCCCAGCTCGGGCTCATCTTAAAGCAGAAACGATCAAACTCCGGTGGCGATATGAATATTTAGCGAGCGTCATTGGTGAACTTCTCATGATTAAAAATCACTCCTATCGTAGGAGGAAACTGATCAAAATATCGAAAAGATCAAAGATAAACGAAACATATTGAGAAAAAAATAACCATGAGTAGTGTACTGCCAAACTCTTCTCATTAAAATAATCGTATTTGGAGGAAGAAACTAAACCCTTGTAACACATCCAATGAGCTCAATGTAAGTTCACCTACACCAATGCCAAAACCACTCACTCCTCATCATGAACCATCTCAAGAAAACAATCACCCCAATCATGCATCACCAAATCCTTACATTAAGGACACTCCTACATCACCACAAGTTGTCTCACATCCTCAACTTCATATCTCACCCATCAACTCACATGTTACTCACACTCAAGCTCCACTTTAACGTGACAACCAAACTCAACACATATCACCTCTATCTCCAAGTAGAGAAAGCCTAGTTGATGACATTAATCAACTACAAGACTTATCAAACCTCTCAGCCATGCATCTCTCTCGACAATAAAACAACATTTCCTCATTACCTTACTCTCCAAACCTACCACACACCCTTAACATCAACCAAGTTGAAACCCATGTTGGGTATTGCCCTTGTTGCATCTCCAAAAATAATCTTTGCTTTAAGTGATATATCAATTGGATGAATTCTCCTCACACGACTCAATACCACCACCTAGATTTTCAAAGAGATTATCCTCCACAACCGCCTCCGCTCCCAAACTCTCCAACCACGTTAATCTCGTAATATCCTCTAACTAAATCGTCAAACCCTATTGTGTCCCTCAAGCTAGTCCAAAAATCCTTCTATGGCTATTTAGATTGTTATTCAGTATTTAATAAGCTTCTACAGCATATTTTGTTTTTTCTATTTATGTATGCTTGTGTGTTGTTCACACACAGTGTCCTAAATGAATGAAGTAATTTGTTGCTTGATGTTAGCATGGCACTTGTCATATTTTTCCTTCCTTTTTTTTTTTTATCTTGCTACAAGTTAGAAATATTTTGTATTTATCTAACCTCGTTTATTTGTAGCAAGAAACCATAGCGCGATTTCCTTGTGCCCCTCGCACGAGGCGGAGCACACATCAAAGGGGAAATTGTTATTTCGTTGATTTAACTAGCATTCTCGACGATGTCTTTTTTTGATTCTACAACAGGGGAGAAATGACATAAAAACTCACTAAATACTTGTTTAAAAATAATTTTACATTTAATGAGTTTAAATTTTGTAATCATCAAAAAGGGAGATTGTTGATAAAATATAATGCCTAAAAACATTACTAATATTTTTCACATCTTTACGTTTTGATAATCACAAAATATAAAAACGTTCAATGTAAAATTAAACGTAAACAAGTAATTAGTAGTAAATTTTCATTTCGAAAATTATATCACTTCAAGGTATGAATAAATAAATGCTTAATGCATTTTATGATCAAAGGAAATTTTTATTCAACCTCACACTTTTATAAAATGTTGTAAATATTTTTATAAACATTACAAAACATTTTCTACAATTAAAAGAAATGTTTTATTCAAAATAAATATTTTGAAATTCAAATTTTCGGACCTAAAACGGCTAGAAAAGTTCTAGAAAATTCCCCCTACACAAAAGACAAACTGGGGAGCCCCCTAAAATAAAAAAAAAAAAAAAAAAAATAAAAAAAAAAAAAAAAAAAAAAAAAAAAAAAAAAAAAAAAAAAAAAAAAAAAAAAAAAAAAAAAAAAAAAAAAGAAAAAAAAAAAAAAAAAAAAAAAAAAAAAAAAAAAGAAGAAAAAATAAAAAAAATTAAATTTAAATCTAGGGGCGGCCCCCTTAAATACACGGGCGGCCCCCTTAATTTTAAGGGGACCGCCCACCTATTTAAGGGGACCGCCCATAGACTGACGCTCCTCCAGTTTGTCCTATAAATACTGGACTTTTCCCCACTATTTTCTCACCTTTTGCACTCATTCTTTTTGCTCAAAACAGCCCACATATCCTCTCTAAAATCCTTTGATCATTTAATCATAAAGCTTTGTTTCCAAGTGATCCAAGCTTAATTCCTCAAGTGCAAGAGAAGAATACTTCCATCATCAAGTGAAGAAGTATTACACCTTAGTGTGTATTGCAACCTTGTTGCATTCATATCACATATTTGTAAATCAATTGTATATCTTGTATTTGTGTGTAGTAGTGATTCGTTGATAGTATATATATAAAATATATAAGCAAATCCAAACTCTTCACCCTTGACCAAGGTAAAAAGTCAAGACCTACTTAGAAATAAAATATATAAGAATCAAATCAATGATAAAAAGATTCCGGAAGAGATATTCCCGGGTCGTATGTCCCAACGAGGCTGCAATTGAAATTTATCCTGGTTTGATGAGAATTTGAATGATGGAGAAACTGATATGATTATAACTAAAATTAAATAAAACTTAATTTAATCTACGGGAAAACAAGCAAAGGAAATGGGGATCTTAAAAACTACGGGAAACAAAATTAGTTATAAGGAAATCCTAAAATTAAATCTAAATTAAATACGGGGAACAGAATAAGGTATCGGGAAACCTAAATATTAAAAATTAAGAAAAATAAATGCTAAATTAAATTAAAAATCAAAATTAAATTCTAATTAACTTAACTTGAAAAATAAAGAAAACTAGAACTAAAACGGAGGTCGTTTGAATGCTAAACGAAAAGAAACGGTAAAATGTACCCGGTAAAAACGGGTCTAAAACTGAAATTTAAGAAAAATTAAGCCTATACTAAATTTTATATTTTTCCTAGACACTAAATGACAAAAGAAAATTTTATAAAAAAGAAAAATATTTTTTTATTAATTTTTGGATTTTTTATGAATTTTCTAAGATTAAAAACTAATTAAAACTAATTAAATATAAAAAGTCAGAAAATATAACTATAAAAAATCTGAAAAAATCAAATTAAATAAAGAAAAAGTTAACAAATCTAAAAATATAAAAATGCCCAAATTTTACTATTTTAATTAAAAGTAATTAAACTAATTAGATTTAAACCTAATTTAATTAATTAAATTAAATAAAACTAACTAAGGCTAACTGTGGTTATAACTAAAGGACTAACAGTGAAAGGACACAAGGACTAATAGAGTAACAGGCTAGCTAACCACAGGGACTAACAGTTATAACTTTAAAAGAGGAAGTTACACAATTGGTCCCTAAGGTTGACCCCGATTACAAGGTGGGTCCAAGCAGCTTATTAGACAAAAGTCAAAGAAGCAAAGTTATTAAGGGGCTTGAGCTTATCATTTTTCATAACAAGCACATAAGCTGAAGTTAACTAAATAAGCTAGATATATGAGCTTAATGGGGCTGCAGAACCAAATAAGCTTTTTAGCTTATTTTTCTTTCTTTTTAAGATTTAAGCCAACAAAATAAGCTACACTTTATGGGGAACAGATAAATAGGAGAAGGGAGTCCTAAAATAAGCTAAAGTTATCTAGATGAGCC
The DNA here is from genome assembly GCA_026074375.1 of Tanacetum coccineum. Classification (NCBI taxonomy): domain Eukaryota; kingdom Viridiplantae; phylum Streptophyta; class Magnoliopsida; order Asterales; family Asteraceae; genus Tanacetum; species Tanacetum coccineum. Next base: position 42,052 of record BQNB010029057.1, read on the forward strand.
CTAAGATAAGCTGAATGTGCAATAAGCTATGTTGACAGTTTAGAAGAAAACAGAAAAAGGTGGACTTTAAGCCCTTTATAAGCTAACCTAAAGGGGAAGTTAAGCTACAAAATTGTGGGGAATTAAAGAACTACCTATAAGCTATTAATAAAAGCTAAAAGATCCTAAGGTTTAATACCTAAATAAGCTAAACAAGGGGCTGAAATTTAGTGCTCAGCACCAGGGGAAGTGCAAACAGTGGGCTAAAGGCTTTTTGGGCTTATGGTAATAAGCTCTCAAAGGCTTTTTAGTCAAAACAAACCACAAACAGATTAAAAGGGGCTATAGTTGAGCTTATTTTCAGAATTTAAGCTGATAAGGACAACTTGAACATGCTGAATTTGGGGCTTAAAATTGAGGGTTTTCAAAGATATTGCAAAGCCAAATTTTGAGTTCCACTTGGTCAAACCAAAGGGACAGCAACAAGGTTAGTTTAAAGGGCTAGAAACAACAACTACAAGCACACAACAATGTGCTTAAGCTGCTTATGCAGCTTGAGCACTTAAGCTTATTTTAAGCTTATGAATTTTGACAGAAAATAGAAAGGGTTCTAAAAACTTATTTTTAACAAAAAATTATGATAAAACTTGGCCTAATAAAGCCCACACACTCAGCCAAAGATGGCTGAGTGTGTTTGACCCATGGTTAACCTGTTTTGACCCATTTCACAGTCAAAACCAAACACCCCTTTAATTATATAAAATTCGGGTTTTTACCATTTTAATGAAGTAAAAGCTAATAAATGTGATTACTAGTGGTGTTTAACAACTTTAACACATTTTTATAATAGATAAACAGATTTTAGAGAGCTTAAATAAAGCTTTAAATTTCGACAATGGTTACTTGCAACTTTTCAAATAAAAACTCCTAATTTTTCATTTAAACTCCAAGAACTTACAACATAAACTTTTAAATAGGACTGAATTACAATAATACAAAGAAAGACTTAATAAAAATTAAAACTAAAGTAAAAACAGGGTGTGTTGTAAGCCGGCTTGGTCTCTCTTCCTTTTATAGCAGCTCTTTTGCTTCTCTTTGTGTTGGGAAGTGCTACTTGTGAGTGTACAATACTCTTGATGCAATCCTAACCCTTGGTTTACCCTGTACACCATCTCACCATTGAAATGGGTCTCGGGTTGAGTGTTCTGTTAGGGGAGGGGGTATAGGTGAGCTGTGAGTGTGGGGAAAGGTGTGGGTGAGCTGTGAGTGTGTACTGGAGAGGTGGTATGGGGCTAAAACAGTGGGGAGAGGCTGGGTTTAGTTTGGCGGGAAAGGTTTAAGGACAGTTATGGTTGTGCTGTTTAAAGAAAAGAATGAAGATGATGCAATTCTAGTCCCTCTTCTCTCTCACTCTTTTCATTTTCATTTAGCCCGATTTCAGTTATAAATAAGTTTTAGAAAGTAACACTTGTGGTCCTTGTGGTTTATAACAAAAGAAGTAAAAGAGGTTTTGGTTAATTACAAGAATGGTCCCTCTGATTTTATAACAAAAGAGTAAAAGGGATTTTTGGAAAATTGCAATTTTAGCCCTTGTGTTTTATTTCTTTTGTTTCTCTTAATAAAACAACTTTCAAAACTTGGCAATTTAGCCCCTAAAGTTTATAAAAATAGATTTTGGGCTTTTGTTTGGGCTTGGGTTTGTATTGGGCCCACTGGGTTTGGGTTTTGGGCCCAATAAGGTACAGGCTTGGTTATTGGGCTTTTTCAAGCCCAATAAGGTTATGAAGTGGGTTTTGTGTGTACAATGGCTGAGATTGGCTGTAAATGGTGCTAGGATCGGGACCTTCTAAGTTTCACAGTCTTTGTCAATTGCACACAAATGGGCTGTTGTAAATGATTGAGGGCCCATTTGGTCTTCACAGTCTTCATAATTATACTATTGGGCTTTCCCGGCCATAAGATGTTAGTATAAAAAAAAGGGGGGGAAAAACATTTGCATTCAATAGATTCTTCAGTTCGGCTCCGGTTTGACTGCTGATCTTTCTGTAATTGACCTGCCTTTGACATTTTTGGATTTTGCCTTGATTTTGCACAGTCTTTTCCATTCCATGCTCAGTTTTGTCATTTTGACTTGGTTTTCTGTCTTTTTGTTGATACCCACTTCCTGCACAATACAAATGCAAAACAAACATATATTTGGCAGTTTTTGTCTGTTTTTGGTCATTTAAGCTCGTTTTTAGAGGTAAAAGATATGTGTAATTAAGCACTTATCAGAGGGTCAGCGCGAGTGTTATGAAATAGATCTATTCGGGTGTGGATCCCTGTTCGGGTGATTAGCGATCGTTGGTAACGAACATTATAGCGTGATGTCCACGCGAATGATATAGAATAGATCTATTCGGGATTGACAACCCCCGTTCGGGTGATTAGCTATCACTGGGAACGAACGTTATAACATGTCGGATCACGTTGGGACTACAGGGCCCCCAACAAATACACAAGAATTCGTACAATTTATTATTGCTTCAGTATCTGAGCTTAGAGTAATCGTAAACATTGTTTTATACTCACATGGATATTTACGTTGCCTTGAATAAAGTGGCAATACATACTTGAAACATTTTGGGTGACATTAAATTGGTCATGCATTCTTTATAAATCTTTGGGGAATAAGATTTGGTACTGTGGTGACATAAAATTGGTCATGATTCTTTTATAAGTCTTTTGGGATAAGATTGGTACTTTTGGTGACATAAAATGTGTCGTGCATTCTTTATAAATCTTTGGGATTTTTACATGGTACTGTGATGATACAGTGGATTACATTCATATTTAAACTAATCTATGAACTCACCAACTTTAATGTTGACACTTTTAAGCATGTTTTTCTCAGGTGAATTAGATGCTTGGACTATTTGATGTGCATTGGAGTCTTTACATTCAAGTTTTTTTCATGGTGATGCAATTATGGGACAAACTATTATTTTGGTTTTAATTCCAAAAATTCCGGATGCGAACATGGTAAAAGATTTTAGACCTATTAGTCTTATTGGAAGTTTATATAAAATAATTACAAAAATATTAGCGAATCGTCTTGTTGATGTTTTGGGAGATATTGTTAATGAGGTTCAATCAACCTTCATCGCAAAAAGACAGATTTTAGATGGCCCGTTTATTCTTAATGAAATTTTACAATGGAGCAAGACAAAAAAAGAAACAATCTTTAATTTTTAAGGTTGATTTTGAGAAAGCATATGATTCGGATCGATGGGATTTTTTAGATGTCATTCTAAAAAAGTTTGGATTTGGTAAAAAATGGTGTAAGTGGATTCAAATCTGCCTTAGATCTTCGAGAGGTTCGATCCTAATTAATGGTAGTCCAACGGAGGAGTTTCAATTCTACAAAGGCCTCAAACAAGGAGGTCCGTTATCTCCATTCTTGTTCATCCTAATCATGGAAAGTTTATATTGATCTTTTCAACGGGTGGTGGACAATGGAATGTTTAATGGTATTAAGCTAAGCTCTTCGTTGAGTATTTCTCACTTGTTTTACGCGGATGATGCGGTTTTCATGGGACAATGGTGTGATGGTAATATTTCTACTTTAATTCATGTTCTTGAATGTTTTTATCGGGCTTCTGGTCTAAGGATTAATATGAGCAAGAGTAAAATTTTGGGTGTTAATGTGGATAGCGACAAGGTTAAAGGTGCTGCGTCGAAGCTTGGATGTCTTATTCTCAAAACTCCATTTACGTATCTTGGATCGAAAGTGGGAGGGTCTATGTCTCGGGTTCATGCTTGGAATGAGGTGATAGATCGGGTGAAGAATCGGCTTTCTAAATGGAAGATGAAAACGTTGTCGATTGGAGGTAGGTTAACGTTACTTAAGTCGGTTTTAGGATCGATACCAATTTTCCACATGTCGATATATAGAGCCCCTTTGAGTGTGTTGCGTACTTTAGAATCTATTCGTAGTAAATTTTTTAAGGGACATGATATTAACAGTAACAAAGCTTCATGGGTTAATTGGAAAAAAGTGTTGGCGTCTAAAGAAAAAGGGGGCCTGGGAGTTTCAAGTTTATTTGCTTTAAATAGAGGTCTAATGTTTAAATGGATATGGAGGTTCTATACGCAAAATACTTTGTTATGGGTGCGGGTCGTTAAGGCGATTCACGGGGACGATGGTAATGTTGGAGGACACGTTAAATCTGGTGCTAAATCCTGCTGGTTGGATATTGTAAGGGAAACTCACGCGTTGAAAACTAAAGGTATCAACTTACTTGATTGTATGCATGTTAAATTGGGGAATGGTGATAAAACTGTTTTTTGGGAGGATATTTGGATTGATGGTAAAACTCTTAAGAATCGGTTCCCGCGCATTTATAGTCTTGAATCTTGCAAATTGATCACGGTGGGTGCGAAACTTGCGCAACCTAGTTTGGAATATTCTTTTCGAAGAAATCCGAGGGGTGGAGTTGAGCAGGATCAATTCAACGAGTTGTCAGCTTTGGTGCATGATGTTTCTTTAATTCCTATGTCTGACAGATGGAAATGGGACTTGGAGAGCTCGGGAGATTTTTCTGTTGCGTCGGTTAGAAAGATTATTGATGATAAATCGCTTTCGGATGTTGACTCGAAAACTCGGTGGATAAAATATGTGCCGATAAAGGTGAATGTTCATGCTTGGAAGGTTAAGACAGATTCTCTTCCAACGAGGTTTAATGTTTCACGCAGAGGTATTGATATTGATTCCATTATGTGTGCTATTTGTGATAATGGGGTGGAGACGTCTAGACACTTGTTCTTCTATTGTTGCATGGTTAGACAAATTGTTCGCAAGATCACTCGTTGGTGGGATGTTCCTTATGTTGAGGTCGAATCATACGAAGATTGGTATAATTGGCTTGTGAACCTGCGGATTTCTTCTATGCATAAACAGATGTTCGAAGGTGTTTTCTATGTCATGTGGTGGCACTTATGGTCGTTTCGTAATAAGCTCATTTTTGATTCTAAACCTCCTTCGCAGGCGTTGTTTTTTGATGATGTAGTTTCTATGTCTTTTCATTGGTGTAGGTATAGATGTAATGCGTCGTTTAGTTGGTACGATTGGGTTAAAAACCCGAATCTTGTCACTGTGTAATTGCTAGCTTCTTGCTAGTTTTGTTTCAATAAAATTGTTGTTAAAAAAAATATGACGGGAATATATAAACTTATATAATTTCTTTCACTTTTTTATTCAATTTTGTTTTTCTACCACAAATTATACACTTTGGTGGCGAACATTATAAATTTTGATTTGATCATACATGTTATTCAAGATGTCAGCTTTATGTTTCGTGTTCTAAACACGTAAACTTCAATTTGAAGTTCGAGCAACATATCTTTATTCACCAACTCTAAACAATTCTTGCATTATCTCTTCCTTTCTAACCTTTTATACTAACAATTTATCCCACATGGGTTGAAGAAAGAAATTGTTTGTTAGTAATATAATGGAGTCTAAGTGAGTTAAATGTGTCTAGAATAAGTATAATATTTTCAGCAAATTCACCATCTTTCAAATCTAAAAATAATTTGTGAGATAGTGCATTATCTGAAAATTCATATCAACACTTAGACTTTTTGTCCATTTTTCGTTTTTGTTTCTTTACTCTAAGACATGTTATTGTGGAACCATTTTAATCTTTAATATTACATAGGTCGATACTAAAAGATGCTCTATATTCCCAAATATTTTCTACAACCACACGCGAGTTTAAATACATTTCTTATGACAATTCCTAAAAGACTAAGGATTTTATGAGTTTAATTTCTCGTCTGAAACCATCTGAGCTACGCGTAATTAAAATTCTTGGACCACAACTTCCAACATATTTCGCATATCTTTCGAGCTAATTTTAAGAGGAGCTACTCTTTAATGACTAGAAAAAAGAGTAGTTAACGATGCTAAATAGGGTAAGCAATTTAAATGTAGAGAGAACTTGATTTATAATGACATTGTGGTTATCATTTCACGCAATTAGGGGTGAGAAGAAAAACCGAATAAACCGAAAACAACCGAATCGAACTAATAACCGAACCGAATTTGCCAAAACCGAACCGAACCGATCTCGGTTCTCGGGTTGGATATGGGCTTGACAATGTGAACCGAAAACCGAACCAAAAACCGAATTTATATAAATATATATATTTTTTATGTATTTATATTATATATATATACCATTAAAAATTTATCCTAATATAAAAAAACACTTTTATGCTTTAAATAATTTTTTTTTGCTAAATATTTATGTAATTATTAATATTTTAATAAATAAATAGTAAAATTCGGGTTATTCGTGTCAACCCGAGAACCGAACCGAATTCGGTTTTCGGTTCGGTGCAGTTGAATTCTAGTTCGGTTCGGTTTTGTTTTCGGGTTGACCAAAAAAAAATAACCGAACTAACCGAACCGGACAACTCGGTAACTAAACCGATAACACCCCTACACGCAATTTGAGCCACTATAAAAGTCCAACTATTGGGCTTTAAGCCTTTGGGAAAAGGTAAAAAGGAGATGAAGATGGCTAGTAGACATAGGCCCAATAATCTAGGTTGAAATGATGCATGTTTTTTTAAGGGTATTCACAATTCGGGTATATATCTGCAGCCTTGCAGTCTGCAGGATTCGAAAACTGAATCGAACGGAACTGAAAAAATTAAAACGAATTTCGGTAACCGAATCGAATTTTTAACATTACTAATGGATATGACATGCAAAATAAATCAACGTAATTTTTAACTCGACAATCAACATATGTCTCATTAGATATTTTTTAGTACACATATTAATTACGTTTTAGAAATGATACTTTTTAAAACCTTTTTGTGATGTATTTAGTTTGTTACAATGTGATCTTACCTTAATTAAACCGATAGGTGTCTATCAACAAATAACTTATTTCAATCATAGTGTTTAGTGACTATGTCGACTTAGAATATTCTAGTATTTGTATAAATATATAAGGTCATATCGCCACTCCCGCGGGTGCTTATATTTCACCAAACTTATATGCTAGCATTGCGGGAATTCTAAGTAATGGACATTTTTAAAAATAGTCTTCAGGGTTTTAGTTGTCACATTGTTTCACTTACTAGTTTAGGAAAGGAGTAAGAGAAAACTTTTTCTTATAACGATATTGTGGTTGTCGTTCACACAATATAAGCCACTATATGTCCTAAAACATTCAATGATATAAATGTTGTCTTTAATTTATCTACTCTACTCACTGTTATCGCATGTAATTTCACATTGTGACTTATATACTAAGACTATATGTAATAGCCTAACAGGTATCCCACAAACGACACTCTCTTTTCCAATATAAAGTTCTATTCAAGCACAAAATTCTTTTATCAGACATTATATCCCACATAGGTTGATGAAAGAAGTTGTTAGTTACTAATATACCATATTGTACATGAGTTTCTTGTTACTAGATTAGTATTATGTTTTCACGTATATGATTTTCTTCATGCCTAAAAGCTTGGAAAGCTAACCGTACATAACATGATTATAATCATCAACTGGATATTAATATGATTTCTTGATCTTTTTTATTTTTTCTTGGTTATCGTTCTTTATCCTTTTTTATACGATGTCGCTTGATTTTGCTAATATTTTAAAACTTAATCATCCTGATTGAAATTTTTTTTATCCAAAATTAGAAAGGAAAAATAAATTACGCAAATAATGCCATACGTGTTTTACATTGTTGAACTTAAGTCGAAAATAACATTATACTTGGGTCTACCAATAAAATTTTGCAATCAAGTTCAAACATATTAAGTGAGCTAATAAATCCACGTACAATCAAACTCAACAAGCAACATTAGAAAAGAAGCAATGAACGGATTTTAACTAAAATAAAATAAAAGATGTAATCAAACATGTACTTGGAAAGTATAGTTGAAAATAAAATAGGCAGATAAAGTTTCATTTCATGGTCGCGTTTAATATGTTGCAAAACAATATAAACGTATGTTGATAGAAAAGGATATATGAAGACATTCCGTGTAACAAATCTTTCATGGTCGCGCAAGCGGTTCTACCCCATAAGCTAGCAGAAGACCTAATAAAAGGGGTAACTAACTAACTATATGTATTCTTTGCTGCGTAACAACAAACTCAATTTAGTATCTAACCCTGTTGTGCTTTTGATTATCTTCTCTTAGGGTGCAAATCCTGGCTGCATATTAGTAGATTTTGTTAGATGGCACTCACCCGGTGTTGTGAATAGTAATATGTTTTCATATCTGGTCCATTTACCAGAGTTTGCGAGAAAAACCTGTAGTGTGTGGGAATATCAGATACACGTTATGAGCCAAAGGGGACAATACAATAACCATACTGTTGTAATATTTTGACATTACTCATTGTTAACTACACAATTTATAATAAAAATTGATGAGTTTATTTTTGGATGACATACAGAAGTTGGTATCAAGATTAGAGGAGAAAAACCAAAGTCTTGAGGTTGGCTCGTGTATGGATGCGGTTGTCCTCCCACTTCAGGCTTCTTTGCCACCTGAAATGCCGGCAAGCTGTCATCTTTCTTGCCTTTCTCATTATAACTAATGGATGCTTATCATTAATATGACTGCAGGTTTGAGTGTTTAGTACTTACCACCTACAGATAGTAGGCGTATCAAAACATTGCAGAAACAACTTAGCTATGTTTATGCACATTTATGTAAGATTTTTCCTATTGGAGTTGAGCATGTCATGACGTAACAATTTCTGGTATTTAATACTCATACTAGAAAAAGAGTAATCACTCGGCTTTTGCTCTTCTTCAAGGTCGACACTACATTGTCGCCTTTAACCGCACTAAATACTTTACAAAAATGCTCTCAAACAGGGCATGACCCGGCCATATCTGGCAGACCCGGTCATATCAGGCCCAGACCTGGCCATATCCGGTCAAGACATGGCGAGACCCAGCCATATCCGGCCAGACTTGGCTGTTGCCCAGGTCTTGATTATAAAAGAAGAACTTATGTAATTGAATCACTCAATTATATTTCAGAATATATGTTTACAATCAAACTTTTTTTAAAAATGTCTGGAAAAGAAGAAAGTTTCTCACAAGATTACAATGAAGAAATGAGAAAGCCTAGAGATTTCAGCAAAGTAAAATGTTATAATTACAATGAATATGGACATTATGCCTCACATTGCCATAAAAGAGATCAAAGACAACAAAGACGAGAAGCATCGAACCTTGTGGAAGAAGAGTTAGAACCAACATTGTTAATGGCATCCACAAGCTTCAACAAGACACAAAGGAAATCTAGCAAGGATACACCAACATATGAAAGTATTCGTTTTTCAAAAGACTATGATGATAAAGACTCAAAGTTTGGAGAAAGTCTACTAGAGGAAGACAAAGCAACGATCAAGATTAGGGAGGAGAATGTGGACATAATCTTGACATTGCTTCTGGTACCTATGTAATAAACGAAAGCCGAAGAGCTAAACATGGTAAGTAGATAGTTTATAACCGTCATTCGGTTAAAGTTAGTTAAAGGTAGTTAATGGTAGTTAATAGAAGTTAGTTAGTTAATTCGGTTATGGTTTTACCGAAAGGACACAATGGTTCATCTTGTATATATAGGGGAAAAAGTCTGTAATGAAAAATTAATCAAATTCAGTTTTTACAGTGATTGTAAACATATATTCTGATTCAATATAATTGAGTGATTCAATTACATAAGTTCTTCTTTTATAATCAAGACCTGGGCAACATTGGCCAGACCCAGCCATATCTGGCCAAGACACGGCCAGACCCGACCATATCCGGTAATATGACTCACGTTATTCTTTCATTAAATTCTGATTCGGGTAAAATGATTAGATTGTGAGACATATATACTATCGTACTCAAACACAACACTTGAAACATGAATCACAGTAATTGTTAGAATATAGTTTTCCAATTTATGCAAGTTTTTGCTTGTTTAATTTACTAAAAGGCTTGTTAATGATGAACTAAGTGAGCATTTATATTATTGAGAGCGGATATGGTAATTTAAGTTGTTAGCTAGCATCAGCGCGTGGTTTGAACCAAGGAGCTAAACTTAATCGTTTTTTTTATACAGTGATTGCACGAGTTTACGGTGAAGCTAAAATAGATGAGCGGAATAAACCGGGTAATGTGCTAAATTGGTCATGGTCGTAATGACCACTCAATTGCACTCGACAAGAAATTTTATTCATGACCTAAACATGTTGATAGCATATGGATTTTTATATAGACGATTTCTAGATAAGTAAACGTTAATCCTATTTTCTTAGTAATAATCATCATAGGTTTTTTTATCCATGTTGGTACCTTTATGTTTCATGTTATAAACACATAAATTAGTTGCTAATAAACTTCAATTTGATGTTCCATGTAACAAATCTTTCTTTCACCAAGTGCTAAGAAAAAAAGTAATATACCGTAACAATGTATCCCACATAGGCTGACGATAGAAGTTGTCGGTTACTAATAAACCATAAGTGTATGTAGGTTATATATGTTGAGAATAGTATTATGTATTCAGTATCCCAGCACTTCTCAGGTTGAAAAACTCTTTTTATTATTTGTAGTGTAATTGAATACTTGAATACAGGTTAGTATACTCATATTGAATACTTGAATACAGGTTAATATGTATATGATAAAGGAGTACGTAGCTGCTTATTATAAGATTATGACATAAGTTCTCATCATATAAGCATTTTTGTCCTAAACTTTGCCTAACTACTTGCAAACCTGAATATATGCATTCATAATTTTCCAAATTGAACATTCAAAAAATTCTTAGTCATCGGCACAATAAGTCTTCTATAATATAAACATTTTAACGATTATGACAAAAAAATGTAATAGATTATATAATTTCTACCTAAACAATTTCAAATAAGTACAACCATTTGCCATCTGGCATCGTTAGTGTAATAACAACATAAAATCACATGTTATCCAAACTATAACTTTCATGTTCCATGCTCTAAACACATATGTATAAAATATCTCAGTTCGGATTTTGGTATTCCAAGTTTCCGTCACCAATCCTTAATAACTCTTTTATCCAATATAAAATTATATTCATGTACGATAGTGTATCTGAGTTTCTTGTTACTAGATTAGTATTATATTGTTGGGTATATAGTTTACTTGTTGCTTAAAAGCTTTGCAGCCAACCATACATAGCAATGAGATTGCCATAACTTGATAAATAATATGAATTCTTGATCTTTTTTACTTTTCTTCGTTTTCGTTCTTTATTCTCTTTTATAGGATAGGAGGCCGCTCAGTTTTGCCAATGTGATAAAATTAAGCAAACTCATTGAGAAATAATTAAGCCAAAACTAGAAAGGAAAAAACATTACGCAAATAAACTCATACATTATTTATAGAGCTATAGCAACACATAATATCATGTTATAAATGATGTTCCCTTCATAATTAGTGCTCCAAACGCATAACCTGGTTGTGTATTATCTTCATTATGGTGTTTCAACTAACATATTTCTTTCTTTTTATGTAAATAAAACTATTTTATATAAAAGTTTACCATTTTGTGGAAATATCTTTTAACTTTCTAGTTTAACATTCTACTTATCCCACATAGGTCGAAGAAATATGTTGTTGGTTACTAATATACTATAGTGTATGCAGGTTATGCATGTCTAGAATAATATTGTGTTCTCATATGTCCTTCCTCATCTTCCGAATTAAAAAATTCGAGAGCTGAGTTGTTATCATTTGAGAATGCATAATTAGCTCTTAACTTTTTTTTATGTTTACTTTTATACTATGTTCGTTTTAGTGTTTCATTTCAAATGAACAAACCAGTGCTATGGCATTGTTGGAGCTGGGTGTGTTGGATTATGTGAGTTGCACTAGCTCAAACACGACTAGAAGTGTGTGAGCCTATGGGGGCACACACATTAAACATTTAGAGTACGTATAAACTTCACGTTGCGTTGCTAAAGTAAACCGTTTGAAAAGAAAAAAAAACAACTAGACAAGAATCCTTGGGTTGTCTTAATGATGTAGCCGGCCAAGGGAGGGTTCTAGAAGGATTCATGAGAGTGTCTAGGTTCGTTTTTTGTGGATAAGAAGGAAAGCAAGAGTTGTGATAAGTATGGGTTTGTGATTTCCTAATCTTATCACAATTAGGGTTATGTTGGTATAAATATACCCTCACCCCTTGTGACACAGATGACACAAATCATAACACACCTCCCCTAAATAAGTTACGGGTCTTCCTTTTTCCTTCCACAGCCGATTGAAATCAAAACCCTAATTAGTTTTGATTTTCGGTTCTTATACTCTTGTTGTTTTGATTTTCGGTAAACACACAAGAGTGTTTTTCGATTGTGATTTGATCTCATGTTCATACAGCAGCTTGGTCACTCAGGTTTACTTGGTCTCAATTGTTGATAGAGGATAGAAACGATCTAGGGTTTGTCATTGGTGATTTTCGGTTCTGTTTGACCCAATTCGGTTGAACCGAATTCTGTGAAACCCTAAACCCTAATTGCTGAATTTCGGTACAGCCCTCAAGGGTTTGTTTTGGTGCTTGATTTGGTTACTAAGGGATTACAAAGGTTGTTTGGTTATACGTGATTGTCGGCTAGCATTCCGGGCGTGCTTGTGTGACGTGTTTGTGTGAGTTCCCGTAGAGGTGACAATTTAGTCACTAGTTTCTATTATTTGGGTTCATTTATTTATGGGTGACTACAAGGGTATGTTCCTATTAACCCTTTTACATTCCTTATGTGTTTTATATGTATGTTAATTATTTATGCTAAACTCGATCTATCCGTTGCGTACTTGTAAGAGTTAATGGTTAACTTGATTGTTAGATTCCAACTGTGGCATCATGAGCCAACTCGTTTAGTATTTATGAATTACATACAATTTAAACACGCTAGGGCTGCATTAAATTGGTTTATTTATTGTTTTTATTAAAAATTATGGCAACGACATGCAATCCTTGCCATAAATAATGAATAACCACCATAGAATAAACAAATATGTTATTTTAATAAAAAGAAGAATAAATCATAAATTAAATGTTAATTAAGCTGCCATGATGATTATATTCTTGTTTAATCTCGGCTATAAGACTCACGCAATCATATTATATGATGGATGTGGCGATCTAGGCACTTTAGCAGAAAACCTAGTGAGAGTCTTATGGTTCTCTAATTGGGGAAGACTCTTTTGAGAACTCGAGACATTATGTGATTTACTGCTTTCATTATAAGAGTTTGTTCCTCAATATTAATCCATTTTTAGTTTGTTTTGATTGCTTATATGTGGTATGCCATGTGATGAATCAATATTTGCATATGAGACTTTATGAAACTCTTGAAAACGGACTTACAACTTATAGAGAAACTTGGATTAAAACATGTCTTATATTACACAAGTAATTTTACTCCTTGTGACCAGTTATGTGTTATTTGCGAAACCGGGGTTTTTGGACAAATTAATACGGACATTAAACTATGAAATTTGATTTATTGTGAAGATAGTCAAACCATACCCGAGCGTTTCCGGTGAGTGTGGAATTAAACATGTGACACGCAACAGACGTTCTTACATTGACCAGTGCATACATCATATTTTGACTGATAGGGAATTTCACAAAAATAACCAATACATTCTTGCGACACAAGCAACACAAGTATTCTACCTTCAAGACCTTGCTAGACAACCACGTGGTTGGAAGGTCGTCGAACATGTTTATCATCGAGATGTGGCAGAGTCCGATCAAGATGTTATACATGGTATCAGTTCATCACATGTTACAATGTCTGTTGGTTTGACTTGTTTGGAGCATACAGATTTAAGTATAAATGCTCAATCGACAGAAGTGGATGCCCCACCAGTTAATGATGACAATGCTAATGCTAATGAAGACAATGCTGATTTTATTAATAATGAAGATGATGTCGTTGCACATGTCCTTGATGATGATGTTGTAGTGTCTGATGATGATGAAGTGAACCC